>LPNX010063006.1:414978-438607 GCA_001517045.1 Pseudotsuga menziesii | reverse complement strand
GGTTCAAAGTTAGCAGATAAATTAAATTCACAATCAAATGATACATCCATGTCATCACCTGAATTATCTGCTCCTCCTCCATCTTCATGTCTTTTCTAACTTGTCGTTCCCGTCTTTCCAACTTCATCTGGATGGACACTTTCAAGTGTCTTTGTGGCCCATTTAGGAATCTTCCGTGATGGTCCTGGTTGATCAGCTAGTGGTGCTTCATCATTGATTGAGAGTCTTTCAATTCTCTCAATCACATCACCCAGTTGAACCTCTTGTTCAAGTGAAGTAGCAGGAACTTCTTCATGCGGGGGAGTTGGTGCTTCATATGGAAATTCCAAAGGCTGATACAGAATAGGAATCCCCCCTTCAAGGTTTGGAATTTCATATTCATTTTCATAATATGTCTTTGGATGAGGATATTTTTCCAAATAATCAAGCTGTCTCTCAATGGACTGGTCATTTTTATTAGTTTCAAGAAAAATGACATATCTGAAAATAACAAATTTCTTGTTTACCTCATCATACAGACGGTATGCCTTGGAGTATTCTTCGTACCCCAGGAAAATGCATTTTCTACTTCGAGCACCAAGCTTGTTTCTTTGCTCCTTTGGAATCAAGGCATAACAGGTGGAACCAAAAACTCTGAGATGCCTGATTGAAGGGAGATGGCCAAACCACATTTCATGTGGAGTCTTGTTATCAAGAGCATTTGAGGGACTTCTGTTTCTCAATTAGGCTGCACATTTTACTGCATCACCCCAAAACATTAGTTTTACATTCTTGAAAGACATCATTGAGCGAACCATATTCATTATGGTTCTATTCATTCTTTCTGCTACACCATTTTGTTGAGGATTGTAGGGAACGGTAGTATGATGCGCAATTCCATGTTGGCGAAGATAATTTTCAAAAGCATTTGAAGTGTACTCTTTCCCATTATCAGTACGAAGTGTACCAATTTTTTATTGTGCTTGTTTTTCTATCAATGCATGAAAGTATTTGAATGTTTGAAATGCTTCTGATTTTGTCTTTAAACAGTAAATCCAACACATTCTTAAGTAGTCATCAACAAATGTCATAAAATACTTATTCCCATTTGCTGAAGGTGTTGGCATTGGGCCACATAAATCAGAATGTACTAATTCTAATTTCTTATTTGCTCTGAAATTAGATTCATGGAATGGCACCTTACTATGTTTCCCTAATATACATGCATCACATTTGTTCTTCTCTTTGGGAATGGTGGGAAAACCAAATACACCATTCTTTCTCAACAAACGAAGACTGTTATAATTTAGATGACCAAATCTTGCATGCCACAATGAACTAGATGACAAAGTATCTTCTCCATGCTGAGAGAGGTAGGCATAGTTCTGAACTCTTGCAGATGAACCCTTTAGCTTCTGCAGCTTCCCATCTTCGTATCCAGTCATGATGACTTGGTTGTCAGAGGACTTTCTTATTTCTACGATTCCATCAAACATGTGGATGGAATGGCTTTGCTGTCGAATCTCCACCAAGGACAGCAAGCTTCTCTGTAACTCTGGAAGATAGAGAACATTCTTCAACAAGAAATCAAGGAATCCAGGCATCTTCAGTCGAATGGTGCCCATTCCCTTTGGTTTAAGACTTGACTTATCTGCAAAGTAAACTATGCCATCTATTGTTTCATTAATTTCTTCAAAATAGTCTTTTCTAAATGTCATGTGTGATGTTGCACCAGTATCAAGCAGCCAACAATCTTTGTAAGATGAAAGAGAATTCATTTCATTAATTCCAAGATTACAATGTGCAACAATACAATGAGCAGAATCAGAGGATTTACTAGAATCTTGATTTTTACTCTCATCTTTCTTCTGGTTGTGCTTGTCTTTGATGGAGTCCCATGAAGCCCAACACTGATCTGATGTGTGCCCAGTTTTTCCACAACGCTTGCACTGCAGATCTGATCTTTTGTTGGAGTTGTTTCTGCCCCCTCTGCCTTTAAAATTTCTTCTTCCTCGTCCTCTCTTAGATGCTATAGATTGCATTTTTTGCAACAGCTAGTGTAATTTACAATAATGAACTTAAAGAGAATGAGAGGATAGTAAAACAAAAACCTTGCAGGTCTACAACCTCTGCCAAGGTGATTTACAATCTTAATATGTTGTCAATAAGTTCATAAGCAAATTTTTAGCACCAGTCAACGATCTCAGTTATATGAAAGAAGCAAGTCTAAGTCTCTGCTACTTTTTACAATACAGTCTATGCTAAAATTAACCAACAATTTTCTCATGCGGTGGTTACAGCTTTATTTTCAAAGCACAGCTACAAATTGAAAGGAGAAAACGCAGCAATTCCATGCTATATCATTCATAGCAGCAATACAATTTATATGGAGGTTTACAAACATAAAAAATAATAAGCTCTGCAACTATTTACAACAATATTTTCATGTCACATGACAGTGCTAGTTTTCAAAGGAACATATCAGAATGATTCCAACATTCAGCAGCCAATATACTCAACGCAGATACAAACTTACAGCTCGCAACATTGGTCTTCAACGCAGCAGTTGTAGCTCGCAGCAGATATTATTTCTCCAACGCAGTCTCCACCGTGTTCACTTAGAAAATTAGGTTTTCAGCACAGCAAAGGGAGCCCACAAAAAATTAGGGTAAATTTAGGGTTTATGCATCTCCACAACGATGGTCAGATTTGCAGTCTCCACACAGATACTACGCAGGCCTCTTGAAGGGAACAGCTCCACGCATAACTGAGGTAACAGCTCTCCACGCAACTCCTTGAATTAGTACTCCAGGCAGCTCCTCAACGCAAGGTATATACACGCAGTCACGGGCCTCCACGCATAGGTTCAACTAGCTGTATTGTAGGCTATATAATTGATGTCCCTTCTAAACTCATTTGGGATACCAAGAGTCGATATAATCGATACAATGTCACTTCTTTCTAGACTTTGGTGTGTGCTGAGAGGGACTTCCATCGGTTTCCTTCACGTTGGGTTCAACAAGAATCTTGAAACCCATACACTAATGAGGAACAACCACACAACGGACTCTCTCTCTCAAGCAATTTTATATCTATACTGCAAATCACTATAAAATATGTAAGTCTACGCCTCCAAATTCATGAGCAATTGCTCTAAAATTTATTATTATGGCGATGCATTCAAGAGATAGTCAAATGCCAACAATTCAAGGCTCCATTGCACAACTCCAATGCAAGGGTACCAATATACATGTATGATATCAGTCTTCAACTCAGGCTCTATCTTCAGGCATCAGCTTCAACATATATCAATATATGTAGGATATATCAACGCATATATTAATGCATATACCAGTCTTCATCGCATACATTAACACATATATCAGTCACACTACCACCTCTCACACAAATCACAGCTTCAAATGGAGGATACCATCTCTCACACAAATCGCAGCTTCAAATGGAGGATACCATCTCTCACACAAATCGCAACTTATCAGCAGATTCGCACTCCACGCAGCCAGAAGTCTTCAATCTTCAAAAAAAGTCTCTTCTCCACGCAGCATACGCAGTCTCCTCCACACAGCCTGCAGTCATTGCTAGTAACGGAGCTCTTGAGTTGGGCTGACCTCGAGGCCAAGAACTCGCTGGAGAAGGCTATACACAGAATGCAGAATACCAAGAATTAGGGTTAGGTATACCAAGAATTAGGGTTAAGCTAATTCAAACGTTTTAGTAGAGAATAATCGCAGGCAAATGGCAGACTGACGGAGCAGGTAGTCTGGCAATGGACTGGCAAGAAAAATGCCAGGACTGAAAACTGAAATGGAGTAGGCAGGAGTTATGGAAAATAGCCAAGCTCTGATACCACTTGTTAGGTATAACTCCCGATTCGTTATTCTTCCATTGCTAATGCATGTACATTTATACATTCATATGATGGTTGTGTTTCACCTTCTGCCCAGCCTTTTCGGCTTCCTACTATTCACATTTATTTATTTATTTACAATATATAATCCTGACGGATTATATTCTAACAGAATGCATGTTTATTTAGCCACACAAAATTTCCAGATTTACATGTGTAAATGTTGTTTACAATTACGGTTGAGTGAAAGAACAAGAATCCATAAATTTCTCACTCCGTGAAAGTTCCAGGTTTTACGATAGAGTGGTCGACACAAGTCTTCCTAAATATTTGTTTATATGTTTTTATAAGTTATGTTGAATTGTTAATGTGTCGATTTTTACTTCATTTTACTCATAGGTTAAAAACGTTTGTAATTTCTTAAGTCTTTTACACTAAGAAACATACTTTGTAAATTTCTACTAAAACCAGACCACGGCAGGTGAGTCTAAGTAAATCTGTCGAGTGAAATCAACAAGTTGTCAAACTGACAAGTAGCTAGTTAAGTTCTTTCTAAGTGGTAGAACCGACAAGTTGTCAGTTATTGAAACCGACAAGTGGTGGAAGTAAACAACTGTCGGTAGAACCGAGAAGTAAAAAGCTTGTAAAAGAAAAATAGTCGAGTCTAGAAGGCCGACCAAAGTGGTATACTTGTCTAGTCGGTTTCACCCGACAAGTAAAAAGAAAAAGAGGTCAGCTTGAAAATAATTTTTAATAAATGATTGGTAAACTCAAGTTTAGTTGGCTCGGTTTTGACTAATTGGTATCAAAGAAAGGTTTAGGAAAGAAATCTTGTCTTAAAAGTGGAAAAGTAATTTTCTAAGGAATGTTAAAAATTAAAAATGGCTTCCACTTCTGGTTCATTGCAAACTCCAATTTTTACAGGAAAGAATTATGAATGTTGGTCTCTAACTATGAAGGATTTGTTCATAGGTCAATATGTGTGGGAGATTGTCTAGCATGGTTATGCAAAACCAGGAGATATGAAAGCATATAACAATCTGGCACAAGCTAAGAAAGATGCCTTGAGGGAACAAAGGAAGAAAGACAGAAAATCTATGTTCTACATACATCAAGCCATGCATGAAAGCATACTCCCAAGAGTAGCAGTAGAAGTTAACGCTAAGCAAGCATGGGACACATTGGAGACAACCTATCAAGGTTCGAGAAAGCTAAAGACTTCCAAGTTGCAAATTCTAAGAAGAGATTTTGAATCTCTGTCCATGAAAGATTCTGAGACTATAGACTCATTCTACATCGGAGTTGTTGGTTTGATAAACCAACTAAAATATCATGGAGAAGACATAGAAGACCAAAGGGTGGTTGAAAAAATTCTAAGAAGTCTTCCCACAAGATTTGAAAACTTGGTTGTGACCTTGGAAGAACACACAGACATGTCAACGTTTACCATTGATGAGTTGCAAGCTTCGATCATCAATCATGAACATAGACTCAGCAGAACACAAACATCATTGGGAGTTACATTTGCGACATAGTCATTCATAAGCTGTGGCAGAGGTAGAGGGAGAAACAACTTCAAAGGTAGAGGAAAAAGTTCTTCCAGAGTAGGATGAGCCAAAAGTCCTACAAATGTTGCTTGTAGAGGAGAATACCAGAATCCAAGTTAGACAAGTGGCCAGAGGTTTGATAAATAAAAAATTCAATGTCATTATCATAAGAAATTTGGTCATTATGCATATGAATGCAGGAAGAAACAATATGACCAAGGAAGGAAAAGTCCAAATCAATCGACCAACATTATCACTCCGACAAGTGCAATGTTAATGGCATCTACATCTCCAATTGAATGCAAGGTTGTTCAAGAAATTCCACATGACATATGGTACTTAGATTCAGGATGCATCAATGATATGACGGGGAATTTAAATTTGTTTTCCAGTCTAGACAATATAGTTCAAACTGATGTTACACTTGGAAACAATGTCCAAGTTACTGTTTTGGGAAAGGATACTGTCGGTATTCTAACCAAACAGGGGGAGAGTAAGTACATCCCTGATGTCTATCATGTCGAAGGTTTGAAACATAATTTGTTAAGCATTGGACAGCTAATACAAAAAGGCTACAGAGTCTGCATAGAAGATGATCACTGTGTGATTAAAGACATGTCCAAGCGACCAGCTGAAAGAAAAAGTTCCAATGACAAGCAATCACTTGTTTCCATTAAGGATAATTCCCGACATGAAAGGGAAGAAAAATATGGGAGCCATGTTTAAGGAATAAAGTAAAGAAATAGTCGAGCTCCTCGACAAGAAATTAAATGGCAGCACTCATTTGCAAGTTGAATTTCAAGCAGAAGTTCAAGATGAATCTTGGTTGTGGCATTTTAGATTTGGACATGTGAATTTTGGTGGGCTGAAGCTACTGCACACAAAGAATATGGTAACATGATTTCCATTGATCAACAGACCAGGAAGGGTTTGTGAAGGCTTCATTCTTGGCAAACAACATAGAGAGACTTTTCCAGTTAGAAATTCATATAGAGCATGCACACCACTTGAAAATGTTCACTCTAATATTTGTGATCCTATGCAGACATCATCCATTGGTGGCTGCAATTATTTTCTAAATTTTGTTGATGACTACTCAAGGAAAACATGGGTATATTTTCTGAAACATAAATCTGATGCATTTAGTTATTTTTATTAGTTTAAGGCACTCGTGGAGAACCAGAGTGAACACCGCATCAAGATCTTAAGGACCGGCAGAGGAGGCAAATATGTTTAAAATGAATTTCTAAATTTTTGCAAAACCCATGGCATACAAAAGCAATTCACTGCACTGTATACAGCTCAGTAGAATGGTATTGTCGAAAGAAAGAACATAACCATTATTGACATGGCATGCAACATGTTGGCAGCCAAGCATTTTCCAAATGAATATTGGGGTGAATCCATCGCAACTGTTGTATACATTATGAATCGGTGTTCGAAAAAGAGTGTGAAGAACAAAGTTACTCAAGAAGCATGGACAGGTATGAATCATGGTTTTTCTCATTTAAAAGTTTTTTGTTGTGTTGCATATGCTCATGTTCCAAACGAGCTGAGAAAGAAGCTAGACAAGAAGGGTCAGAAATGTATTTTTGTCAGCTATTCTGAAGACAAAAAAGAATAAAAGTTGTATGATCTTGTCGCAAGAAAAATGATAATCAGTCGAGATGGTCAATTTGTCGAGAATGAATCATGGGATGGAACTGTCGACACAAATGTCAAGATTGTGTCGAATTTTGACAATGATGATATGGTAGAGGAAGTGGTTCAAACATCACATGTAATTCAACTAGTTGAAGCACCGTCAACTCCCATGAAAACATGACATGGTTCAGCACAAGAACCATCGACATAAGTGGCAGCTCAAGCTACACCGGCCAACACACCGAGAGGACATCAGACTCCATCAAGCCGCATTTGAGAAAATTTGGGGTCTAAAATGGGCCTTATAAGAAAACATGCCAACAATAAATTTTGTGAGTTGAAATTCAAGAACCAATAGAATTTCAATAAAATGAGTCAACCATAATGGTTGAATTGACATATTTTTCATAAAAGAAAACATTTTTTTTCTTCGTATTTTCGACATATCTCTGTGTGTTTTTACTTAAATTCCAAGTGGGAGAGCTCGTTGGATGTGGAATTTAATTCTGGATCCAACAAGTACCCAGACTACATACTTTTGATAGACCATTCCACCCCAAAAATAAGAAATACCTAGAAAAACATGATGATGACATCATCATCACATTTTTTCAGGTATTTCTTTTTTTGGGATAGTGGGGTCTGTCAAAAGTATGCAGTGTGGATACTCGTTGGATGTAGAATTAAATTCCATATCCAACAAGCTCTCCCACTCATAATTTGAGTAAAAAAACAGGGAGATATGTCGAAAATACGAACAAAAAAGTAGTTTTTTTCATTCTTCCTCCAAAATTAATAGCTATTATTTTATTATTTTAACTATTATTTTATTATTTTCCTTACGATGCCCATTTTAGACCTCAAATTTCCTCTAATTGATTTTGTCGAGGTCGACATCGACAGAACCAATGAAGATAAGAAGTCTGCGTGAGATATATGAAGCTGGTACACCGAATTCATTCTCTCTCTTTGCATTATTTTCTCCTATATATGATCCACTAACATTTGAATAAGTTGTTGAAGAAATATGGGCACAAGCCATGGATGAAGAAATAGAATGCATTGAGAGGAACCAGACATGGGAGCTGGTAGATGTACCAAAAGACAAGGATGTAATCAATGTCAAATGTATTTACAAGACAAAGCAAGATGCTAATGGGAATGTGCAGAAGCAAAAAGAAAGAATGGTAGCAAGAGGGTTCACACAACAACCAAGAATAGACTTCAATGAAATGTTTTCACTTGTTGCACGCATGGATACAGTCAGAGCAGCCTTGGCCATGGCTACACAAAACAAATGGCATGTTCATCAAATGGATGTCAAGTCAAAAAATTTAAATGGCTATCTAGAGGAGGGAGTATATGTGAAACAACCACAAGGATATGAAGTTCCAGGTAAAGAGCATAAAGTGTACAAGCTGAAAAAGGAACTCTATGGTTTGAAGCAAGCTCCTAGAGCTTTGTACAGTCGTATTGATTTCTATCTCACCGAAAATGGATTTCACAAAAGTGAAAGTGAACCAACATTGTACACAAAATTGAATGAGCAAGGTAAGATGTTAATTGTATGTCTGTATGTAGATGATTTAATATTTACTGGTGACTTTGGCATAGCATATTTTAAAGTAGTCATGGAAAGTGAATTTAAAATGATTGATCTGGGGCTTATGAAGCTTTTTATGGGCATTGAAGTTGAGCAGTCTGAAATTGGTATTTTTATATCACAGTCAAAGTATGTAAGTGAATTTTTAAAAAGGTTTAACATGTCTAATAGCAAGAAAACCCCAACACCAGTAATAACATGTTTAAAATTGAGCAAGGATGATGATGGATCAACTGTAGATCCTACGCTATTTAAAAGTCTTGTTCGTAGCATTATATATTTGAAAACAACAAGATCAGACATCATGTATGGAGTAAGTCTGATCTCAAGATTCATAGAGTCACCAAAAGACTCACATTGGCAACAAGGTAAAAGAATTCTGAGGTATGTAAGTGGCATAAAAGATCTTTCCATTATGTATTCTACCTCAAAAAAATTTAAACTCACTGGCTACACTGACAATGAAAATGGAGGCAGCATAGATGATAGAAAGAGCACATCTAGGTACACATTTCATTTTGGTACATGTGTTGTTTCATGGGCTTCAAATAAACAACCCACAGTAACTCTATGTTGCAGCAGAAGCAAAGTATGTTGCAGCGACAAGCGTTGCATGTCAAGCTGTTTGGGTGAGGGGAGTGTTAAAATATTTGTCACAGTACCATCAAGAACCAACAACCATCTTTTGTGACAACAATTCAGCCATAGAATTATCAAAGAATCATGTGTTCCATAAGAGAACCAAGCACACTAGCATAAGGTTTCATTTCATAAGAGAGTTGGTGAACAACAAAGAAATTTGTTTGCAATTTTGTAGGTCTGAAGATCAACTTGTAGACATCTTTACAAAACCATTGGCAAAGGATACTTTCCAGTATCTACATAGTTATCTTGGAATGACAAGTTCTGGACAGTGAACTCTGTCATGCACAGAGAAATTCTAAGCTCTGAAACATTTTACAAATTTTGTTTTAAAAAATCCCCATCTACTCATAATTAAGGGGGAGTGTTGGAAATATTAATTGCTCGCAAATCCGTATCTGATCTCAACCGACTCTGTCAGAGTCCGTATCAGCTCAGATCTTGTCGGTTAGTCTGAAAAGAGAGAAGAGTCCACGATTTGACAATCTAAACTAGTCGAATTAATTTGTGAAGCTAAGTTTGTAGGTAGATAGTTATTACAGCCATTAATGGCAAGTCTGTAGATTCATGTAGAAGCAATTTCCAGGTTTCTTATAAATAGAAGAAGAAGATTGTAAATCAAGTTAGATAGCAGAACTCACAAGAGAACTTTAGGGTGAGAAAAATAGAGAATGTGAAGTTGAAGCTCAAGCTTCTGTGTATGTGAATGTGTTGAAGAGTCGAAGCTCTGTAAAAGGATTAGTCGATGAGCCAACATGTTTGGATCGACAATTTTGTATTACCTTTGTTATTTTCGGACAAGTTATTTATATGAAATAGTTTATGGTTGAATGCATGTTTATTTAGCCACATAATCTTTCCAGAGTTACTTGTGTAAATGTTATTTACAATTACGGTTGAGTGAAATAACAAGAATCCATAAATTTCTCACTCCATGAAAGTTCCAAGTTTTACGGCAGAGTGGTCGACACAAGTCTTCCTAAATATTTGGTTATATGCTTTTATAAGTTATATTGAATTATTAATGTGTCGGTTTTTACTTCATTTTACTCACAGGTGAAAAACATTTGTAATTTCTTAAGTATTTTAGTCTAAGAAACATACTTTGTAAACTCCGACTGAAACCAGACTAGGGCAAGTGAGTCCAACTAAAACTACCGAGTGAAATCAACAAGTTGTCGAAGTGGTCAAACCAAAAAGTAGTCGGTTAAGTTCTGTCTAAGTGGTAGAACCGACAAGTTGTTGGTTACCGAAACCGACAAGTGGTCGAAGTAAAAACTGTTGGTAGAACCGACAAGTAAAAAGCTTTTAAAAGAAAAATAGCTAGGTCTAAAAGGCTGACCAAAGTGGTATAATTGTCTAGTGAGTTTCACCCGAAAAGTAAAAAGAAAAAGAAGTTGGCATGAAAATAATTTTTAATAACTAGGTAATAAACTCAAGTTTTGGCTAACATGGATGAAATTGCAATAATCATGAACCATATCGATGCAAATTCAATTCCAAATATTATGTATTACGATGCCATGTACATCTTTGTTTGAGATCAAGACAAATTCAGAGTTAATGGAGATGAGTTTCATGAGGATTGCAGCTAGATCATTCGGCGTGTGAGCGCCAGCAGGAAACGATTGTAATTTATATAGTGATAAGAAAATTTGACTCGGTTTGGAAGTTAAAGAACATTATGAGACTCGATATTGCAGTTTAATATTAGCAAGCTACTTCCTTTGATTTGTCTTAGCTATGTGTAAGATGTCTTCCTAAATTGTACAATATTTTAGTGTCTGTTTCTACTTTTTGTTTTGAATTTTTGTCGATTTAGTCTGTTTTGAATCTGTACGTCTTTTTTGAATCTCTGAGAGATAATACATTTTATGTTTTGAATCTTTAAGAGATAATACATTTTCTCCAAAGAGATAATACATGTGTAGCCATCCGACTCACTCAACTATAACCATTAATCTGACCATTAGGGTAATTACAGAAATATTTTTATGTTTATATAGAAATCTGACTCACTCATATTTTTATGTTTATACAGATATAACCATTAATATGACTCACTCATATTTTTATGTTTATACAGAAATATTCTTTGATATTTAAAATAACACAAAGATAAATATTTTAACACAATTTCTTTAGAAATTTTAACATAGTATTTTTCCCCAACATCCAGTTTTGGACTTGATCATGGTCTAGGTAGAAAACCAAATCCTTAGGACCCTAAGTGAAGCTTCTTTGGGTTAGGGTCATGGCTAAAACCTTAAGCCATCACATATTTTAGGGTCATGGATAAAACATTAAGCCATCACATAATTCCTCTAAAGGGAAAACTTTTCAATGGTAACATTTCACATCTAATAGTAATATAAGAAGTTTGGTGCATTAGGGATGGGCTTTGGAGCCTTAAACATGGTTTGGGATGAAAAACATGGAATTAAGCCATGAATGAATATTATTGTACTAATGAGCCATCAGCAAGGCCTTGAACCAAAGCACAAGTCCTCTAAAAAGATTCATTCACTTATATGCCATATATGGGAGTCATTAGGAGAACTTTTATGTACTATGGATGGGTCTCATAAACTTAACCATGAATAGGGGAAGAAAATTAGATGCTTAATATCCAAGTAAATAATATAAGACTTATAGGACATGAACAAGGACTCAAACCATCACACAAACTCTCTAGATGGGACCTTTGAACTTTGACCATTGAACAAGGACTCAAACCATCACACAAACTCTCTAGATGGGACCTTTGAACTTTGACCATTGAGTGGGATATTTTGGGGATCCAATCTATAAATAATAGTTTAAACCACTAGAAAAGTTGACTAAATGGTATTTTTGGCCACTTAGTCGATACATGCATCATCCATAAAATTTCCCACTAGGGTGTAGCACTCCAAAATTTCATAAAAATTTAAAATTTTTCAGTGTGACAATAAATGCTAACTCGTAACCAGAATGCTAATTTAATGATTAAATTTTAGTCTAGTTAATAGATAGATTATAAAGAGAAGAGATCAAACGAAAACTTAGGAGTTAAAACTCTTTGAATTCGGATCAAATTAGTTTAAAGTTATGAAGGTGTATCATTCTAACGATTATTTCTTTTCTTACTGAAGGGTTGCTTGAGGTTATCCCGAGGCCATGGATACTTCACTTAGTGAACCTCTCACATAGCACGTGCGATCGTGGGATATTAAAGAATACCCTTAATTTCCAGAGATATTGACCCAAACTCTTTTTGTTGAAACCCCCTCCCAATACTTAAAACCTCCTCCCCACCCCTTTTTATACCTCAATCCTTATAAGTTCCACCCTACCCACCCCCACCTTAAACCCCTCATCCCCCCCAATACCTACAATATATTGGTTCAATTTTTGATAATTTTAAAACCCACAATATGAACTAGCGTGATAGCATATTGGTCAACAAGTGAAGCCCCCGTGCCCGAGGCTTACTTAGCTTTTTTGAAAACTAAAATAGATTTGATACTTGTACAGGATTTTACAGCTAAAACTTTCTTCCAGGATATGATGTAAGAAACTTATAATTCGGAAGACTGAACGAGTAAGCTAGGTGATCTAGGAGGATATTGGTGGCCACCCACCTATTCCTCTTGGACCCCCACCACTATTTCTTTCAGTTTTCCAATTTCCTTAATTGTAGCACAATTTACTATTTTTGACAATTTTCGGGTCCTAAACTTCTGAAACCATTTTGAGGCCCTAAACGACGTTTTTTTGGCATCGAATGGTCGGGCACATATGAGTTTGTTTCAAACTTTATATTTGTTTTGCATGGATGTAGTCCTTAAATAGATCTTTTTAATGATGTATCATGCGCGTCAAACGGAGGTAGTATGCTAAAGTTACAACCCCGGGAAATTGATGTACCAAGTTACCCAACAGGGCCCACATTAAGGCGTTTCACATCCTAGGGTTATGTTTTTGGATTTGTAGGGTTTCCATTGTTTCTCAATAATATATAGGCCTTCGAACCTCATTGTAACACAGATTTCAGAGGAATGTAGCCGCCACATCTCTTCTCGGAGATAATCTACCAACATTCTAGCTAGTTTATTTCCATTCTGTATGTAAACAAGTTTTATTTATTGATTAATGAAATGAAGTGTTATTTCTGCTGCATATTTGTTTCTATGGTTATTTGTGTATTCTGTTGCATTCCTGCATAAATCTGGATCAGTGGTATCAGAGCAATCTATTCTTTCTCGATCCTTCTTTGCATGTCCCCAACGAGGGCGGGGTATAAAGAGTTAGGGCTCGATCTGGTTGAACCTTTACAAGATTAGCCTCGTAAATCCCAATGGCCACCCATGGGGGATGAAAAGAAAGATGAGGTCATAGAAGATCCTATCAAAATGTTACTCAAGGAGGCCCTTGAAAAACAAAGGAACGCAATGATGGATAACTTCACCCAGATCCTTCAAAAACTTCCCACTGGTGGCGCATCTGCATCTAGCAGCCACTATGGAGATGCAACCCCTTTTAAGGTACAAGTAAACTTTGACATTCCCATATTTGATGGTCGAATAGATGTAGACACCGTAGATAAATGGTTGAATCTATTAGAAGGATATTCTCGGTTCATGACTTTTCTGACTGGGAAAAGATTACTTTTTCTCTACTCAAAGCCACCCCCCATGTCAAGAACTAGTGGGAAACCTACTGTGAGAGAAAGGATGAGGAGGAACCGTCTTTGTTCTCAGTCGTACCCACTTGGAATTCTTTTCAAGATTCCATAAAGGGACAATATTATCTGGTGGGGAGCTATGAGGACAAGTACATCCAATGGACTACACTACAGCAGCAAAGAGATCAAGATGTGCATGAGCAGACAAATCTATTCCATACCCTGCACACCAAGTTGGGTATCAAAGATTCATAGAAACATTTGGTGCTGAAGTACCGTAGTTGTCTGCACAGATACATTCAGGAGGAAATGGAGTTCCTCGACATCTCCTTGCTCGGTACGGCATATCGGTATGCTACCAAAATTGAGTAAAAATTCAAACAGAAAAAGCGACACTTTGGATGTGCAAATCAGAAGTAAGGGAAAGGTGCCCCCAAACCACAGAACCAAGGACACAGCCAAGGCATGGAAACTCAAGAAAAGTTTCCAAATCCACAAGCAAAGAGAAACACTGCAAATACGAAGAAGGAAGTGGGAAAGTGGTGCGAGTTCCATAAGATCCCCACTCACAACACAAGTGAGTGTCGGGCTAAGCAGTCACTGGTGGCTGAGATAAAGGCTTCTAAATCAGATGCATACTCTGGCACTGAATTTGAACCCGAGAAGGGGAATGACAGACAGAAGAAGGTTATTGATGTAGAGCCCAATGCCACCATTGCCACCACGAAGATCCAAAAGGAAGAACCAAAAGATTCAGAGGAGGAGGAGCATCTTTTCCACTCCCAGATGTGGTAAAGGGTTCCCTGCTATAGTTCATCGTCGACAGTGGGAGCCAAAAGAACCTGATTTCAGCATAGGTCGTGAAGCGGTTGGGTTTGCCAACCACAGCACACCTGCAGCCGTACACCATTGGGTGGCTTGACCAAGGACGAGATCTTCGCATCAGCCAGCAGTGTCACCTTCCCTACAGCATCAAGCCCTTCACCGATGAGGTATTATGTGATATTGCTCCTCTTGATGTTTGTGATGTATTATTAGGTCAACCATACTTATGGAAGCGGCATGTTGTGTATGAGTCCTGGCCTCACGCTGTTATTATTATGTTGGGAAATAATTTGTATAGGATACCAGAGGTAACACCCCCTATCGCTATCTCTTTGGTTACTACAAAACAATGCAGTAAGCTCATTTCCAAAACCGGGAAGTTTGTTTTCTTGATGATCCGCTCTCAGGGCAAGAAGAAGATCGTGGCCACAACCTATAGACAGGGCCCCTCCGAACGACAACAACAAATGGAAAAGGTCATGGAGGAGTACCAAGACATATTCAGCTCACCCACCGGGGTGCCTCTCCACTGTCAGGTCAAGCACCCCATCGATTTGACCCTAGGTACATCACTTCCTAATGGACCGATCTATCGCCGCTCTATTCTGGAGAATGATGAAATCAAGAGGCAAATTCAAGAGCTGCTGCAGAAGGTTCACATCCACCCAATTTCATCACCCTGTGGGAGCCCGATCGTGTTGGTACAGAAAAAGGATGGGACTTGGAGACTCTGTATTGACTATCGGACACTGAACAAGATCACTGTCTAGAATAGGTACCCGATCTCACGGATTGATGACCTCCTAGACCAGCTTAAAGGGGCAAAATATTTTAGCAAGATCGACTTAAATTTTGGGTATCACTAGGTATCGATCGAGCCGACCGATGTGTGGAAGACTTCCTTCAAAGCCAAGGAGGGCCTTTTCAAATGGTTGGTCATGCCTTTCGGGCTGACGAATGCTCCTGTAACCTTCATGAGATTGATGGACAACATCTTGTAGCCATTCACCAACTCATTTGCAGTAGTGTACTTGGATGACATCCTGATCTTCAGCCAAACTTGGGAAGAGCACCTCCACCACATCCGACAGATCCTCCAAACATTGCAGCAGCACAAGTTGTGTGCCAATTTGGACAAGTGCACTTTTGGCATGACCCAGGTTCAGTATCTAGGATACATTATTGATGACTGTGTGGTACATGTGGATCCAACCAAGATCCAAGTCATTCAGGATTGGCCAGCTCCAACTACTCTAACAGAGCTTCACAGCTTTTTGGGCCTTGCTAATTTCTACCACAGGTTCGTGTTGGGATTCTCTCATATCGCTTGGCCCTTGAGTCATGTCACCAAGGGAGGAGTAAAAGAAAAATTCTTTTGGTCAGAAAATCAGTAGAAGGTGTTTATAGAATTGAAACATCGCCTCTGTTGTGCCCCAGTGCTCACATTACCAGACTTGCAACAACCATTTGAGATCGAGACAGATGCCTTTAACTATGCTATTGGGGAAGTCCTTACTCAACAAGGGCATCTAGTGGCATATCACAGTGAGACACTGTCAAACACAGTCCACAAATATCCCACTTATTACAAAGAGATGTATTCCATTATACAGGCTTGCTGGCAATGGAAGCATTACATTTTGGGGAAGGAAATGATCATCCACACAGACCACTGATCCCTGCAGTTCATGCAGATACAAGGGAAGTTACAGAATTATCGCCATTAGAAGTGGTCCACATATCTACAACAGTTTCATTTGAACATCAAGTACAAGAAGGGAAGCACCAATAATGTTGCAGACTACCTCATCCAACCACTAATCATGGTGATAACGACCGTGCTCAACTCTTGTGGGCACGAGACTTCTGATTGGCTACTTCTCTACAAGAGAGATCCAGAATTCAGCCACACATACCAGGTGCTCTTGGACAAAAACCAAGTTCCAAAATTTCACCTCCAGGATGTACTACTGTGTCACATGGGACGCCATTGTGTTCCTTCAAGCGAGTGTGCCAAGATGATTTGGGAAGTGCACTACAGTCGGGTCGCTGGGCATTTCGAGGTCAAGAAAATAGTGGCAGTACTGCAAAAGTATTTCTATTGGCCAAACCTTCAACAAAAGATCGGGAAGTACATATGATCATGCATTTCCTGCGCCATTACCAAACCATCCATCAAGAAGCAAGGCCTCTATACTCTGTTTCCTACCCCTAGTCAACCTTGGGAATCCATCTCCATGGATTACATGTCAGGCCTTTCTTCTACTAAGCACGGCAACGACTATGTGTTTGTGGTCATTGACAGATTCTCAAAGACGGCCATAATGGCGGCCTGCAAGAAGAATATCATAGCAGAAGCCACTACTAAACTCTTCTTTGAACAAGTGTGGGTACACTTTGGTATCCCACAGTCTATAATCTCATACCGGGACAATAGGTTCTTTAGTACATTTTGGTCTAGCCTATGGTCAATGCTAGACACCAAGCTCACAAAGTTCACATCTTTCCATCCCCGGACTAATGGCCAAACATAGGTCGTTAACAGGATGATCGTACACATTTTGCGCATGTACAACTCAAAGAATCTACGCACATGGGATGAGAGCCTCCCCTATGTACAACACACCTATAACTGGGCCCTCCATATCTCTACCAACCACAACCCCTTTCAGGTGGGCTTGGGATTCCAGCCACTATGTCCCATTGACGTAGCCATGGCATTTGTAGCTACTCAGGCTGATTCAGCTCATATCTAGTCTGACATTTCCAAGGCCAACAGCTTCATTGAGCGCATTCACCACATTCGCCAACAGGTTCATGACATATTGGATAGATCCAATGCTAAGTACAAGTAGTGACATGATCAGCATCGGGTGCAACACAATTTCCAGGTGGGTGACAAAGTGTGGCTACATTTACAAAAGGAGCTCCTCGCTGGACCCCACCGCAAACTTCACCTGCTCTGATATGGGCCATACACCATAACCAAGGTTATCAGGGACAATTCCTTTGACCTCAATATTCCACCATTCCTTGGTCTGCACCCACTGTTCAATGTTGACCGCCTTCGGCCTTACTTTCCACCTCTACTGGACACATCAAACGTGGCAGAACAATTCACACCAACAAAGTTAAACCCCGACTGCATGGAATAAGCCACAACTGATCGGATTATGGACACATATATCAAGAACACCCGCCAGTAGAAGATCCATCTATATCGAGTTGTCAAGGCAGGCCAACTCCTTCACCAGGGAAAGTGGCTCACAGGGGACCAAGTTCAACAAAAGTTTCCTCATCTCATGGAGGAACTCAACACAACGGGGAACATTGCTTCCTAAGGGGGGAGGAATGATCCAGGACGATATTGGTGGCCACCCACCTATTCCTCTTAGACCCCCACCACTATTTCTTTCAGTTTTCCAGTTTCCTTAACTGTAGCACAATTTACTATTTTTGGTAGTTTTCGGGTCCTAAACTTCTGGAGCCGTTTTGAGGCCCTAAACGACGTTTTTTTGGCATCGAATGGTCGGGAAAATATGAGTCTGATCCAAACTTGATTTATGTTATTTATGGATGTGGTCCTTAAACAAATCTTTCTAACGATGTATCATGCGCGTCAAACGGAGGTAGTATGCTAAAGTTACGACCCCGGGAAATTGATGTACCAAGTTACCCAACGGGGCCCATAGTAAGGCATTTCACCTCCTAGGGTTAGGTTTTTGGATGTGTAGGGTTTCCATTGTTTCTCAATAATATATAGGCCTTCAAGCCTCATTGTAACACAGAGTTCAGAGGCATGTAGCCGCCACATCTCTTCTCAGAGATAAGCTACCGGCACTCTAGCTAGTTTAATTCCATTCTATATGTAAACAAGTTTTAGTTATTGATTAATGAAATGAAGTGTTATTTCCGCTACATATTTGTTTCTATGGTTATTTGTGTATTCTATTGCGTTCCTGCATAAATCCGGATCACTAGGATAGCTCTTCAAAATATATTTATTGTCTAGATTATTGAGGTGTAAGAATCTCTAGGCCTAAAGCCAATATTATTCTTTCTAGGTAGAAGACTGAAGTTGTTAGTGAGGTCATTTGGTCTAACCAATAAATTATCATATTGATGGTATATACTTTATAAACATGTTTTTAGTTTTTTTTGGTATTAAAAACCCAAATAGTTTCCATTTGGTATAAACTATGATTTCCGCATCATGTAAATCCTAGCTCTTCTTTAAGCCCTGGAATTATCATTTAATATTTTTAGTCACTTGAAACTAACTACAAAAATAAAACGTAGCTTAAAACTCCATCATGCATACAAATGAAATGTTTAATGTTAACAAGGTAATGGTATTGCTTTTACACATTTGGAAAGGTTAACAAGCATAGGATTGATGCATAAATATCATATATAATCTAACAAAACTCTAACATGCATAAGTATGGATTGTTTACTTGTTACCATAATGCATAATATACCAATTATAACCTATTAAAAATCCGAACATGTATTGTTTAGCGTTTAACAATGCAATAGTATTGTTATTGCATATATGGCAGGTTGACAAACATATATGCTATGCATAAATTTTAAATATATCTTAACTAAACTTTAACATGCAAACAAAGATTTGTTAAGTTTAACTATGGTAATAATGCTATATTTTACATATATTACAAGTTTGACCCACATAAACTTTGATGCATAATATTGTATGCTAACTTCGGCATATATTTTCAATGCTTCAAATACACACTTAATCTAGGCATAAATATCCAATGCATAAAATATATATTAATCTAGCTAAAAACCAACATATCTAATGAGTTGTTTGCTATTTACTAAAGTAATGGTATTACATTACAATATTTCATGGTTTAAGGTGCATGTTCAAAAATAAACCGTAACCCAAAAGTATTTAAATGATAGTGGAGTCCACGTGGGAAAATCTTGTTGGAAGAAGGGTTTTAACTTACCCTAAAACTTGTTTGTTTTCAAATGTTGTTTCATTTTGGAAAGGAAGAGTGGCCGACAAACCCTTGGCCTTCTCGAGGGTTCTGCAACAAGTTTCACTCTTGTCTTTATACATGGCATTAATAGGCTTGAAAACTTCTGGTTCTTTTCCATAGTTTTTCCTTCGGGCTCAATGCTTAAACCGGTAAGTTTGAACAGAACTTCTACACATTCCTTAATTTCGTTTGTTTATACTAAGCTATAATCTGAAGAGTTCTAAGCTGTTTATTATTTGATTTCGGGCGAAATTACAGTTGATGTTTGAAGGCATTTCCCTGAAGCTGGAAAGTGTGAGCAAGCAAAGCTCTGTAAGCCTCGGTCACAACCAGGGTTCTCTTCATTGAATGTGAAGTGTTTTGTGGATTATTACTGCGATGTTCAAATTTTACTGGTGGTTAAATGTTGTTTGAAAACTTCCTCAGCCACTGAAATACTTTTGAGGATATATAACCTCTCTAAATTTTTGCTTACAGAAATAAATGTTTTCAATATTAAAATA
The DNA here is from genome assembly GCA_001517045.1 of Pseudotsuga menziesii. NCBI lineage: Eukaryota > Viridiplantae > Streptophyta > Pinopsida > Pinales > Pinaceae > Pseudotsuga > Pseudotsuga menziesii. The sequence continues at coordinate 418,318 of LPNX010063006.1, read as the reverse complement.
TTCCATCATTTTGTGTATTATCTCAAATTGGAGAATGAACCTACATTGATAAAGTTTTTTATCCATATACTGAGACTTTCTTTTATTAAATTGGAGAAATTAGTTAGGGTTTAAATTGTTTTGTTTTCTATAAAAAAAAGGATATTTCACTGAAGATATTTAAAAGGATAAAACATGAAAATGTTGGGCTTAAAGCTTCGGTCTAACAAGTATGTTGAATAATAATAAAAATTGGAGTTAGTCTTTTTTTAATTTAGTCAGGAATTTACACAAAGTTAATTTGAAATTTAGTATTTTTAAAAGAAAATCCTAAAGGTATTAGTTATAGAGTTCTTGTAAAAGATTTACTTTTACGGGTTTCGAAGTCTTGACCTCTAAATGATGAAACTGTGTTAATTAATATGGATTTATATTGCTTAAAAATTATACTATGGAAACCCTAAATAATATTTCTTTTGGAAAACATAAAGCTTTACGGGATGTAAATTTTTATATGAATAATTATTTACATCTATTTTAGTCTAAATCTTTTTATAAACAAAAAATGACTTTCTGTCCATGTGAGTTTGGTAGAAGTAAGAGTATTTTGACTATAAAAAGATAAATGAGTAAATTTTGACAATAATCTGTTAGAATAATCAAACCCATAGTATTACCCACTTAGACATTAATTCATTTATTTTTGTCTTATTTTCCTAGTACATGAGTCCCACCATGTGCAAGTTGCTAATTGCCTATCCATAGAGGTCAAACTTGCCATCTTTGACTCATGTAGTGCTTGGAAAAGCCTTAGAAATCAAATCTGCTTTATTCCTGGCCTCCTAGGCGCCCTTCTGCTTTTTCTGCTTTATTGACTGCTTTTTCAGTGTTTTAAGGCACATAGGAAAGCAAGACTAGGTGAGGTGAACTTGTTTTCTTTCCCTTTCATCCTCCACTCTTTCCTCCATGCAAAAGCATGTATGAGCTGCCATTCCACCACTCATTAGCTTGCCCATGCGCCCTTGCCAATTCGTGAGCCTCATGACAGATTTGGGATCAGCTTTTTACACCTATGGGGGATTTGCCTATTTTGGATAAGCCTGCTTTATGCTAGTTTTGGATGCCTCCTTATGCATTCGACCTATTGATGTATTCTATATATACAGCAACCTATGTTATTACAGGGTTGGCTATTGTACACTGAGTTAATATAATTTTGTGTTACAGCTCCATTTTCAGTCTCCATTGTTGACAATTTTGCATGATCAATTGTAATTTGTTGTGAGTGAAATTAATCTATTGCTGGTCAGAATTTCTACATGGTATCAGAGCCATTGTAGGTTATTAATCTCCTTCAAAAATTGTTTTGCAGGTTTGACATCAAGACTAGGAGCCTTCTACTGACAGCCGGGACAGATTTTCTAAAGCTATAGATTCACAGAAAACTATCTTGACTCCCTTCAACTTTTTTGAATGGAAAGCAGAGATGGAGATCTTGTTGAGAGCGAAAGGCCTCTACAGGGTGACTATGGAAACAGAAGCAGAGTCCAATGCAGCTGCAAGGAAGATCAAATGGCACAATCAGAGAGATGAGGCCTATGGCCTCTTATGTCTCAGTATTTCCCGAGACCTCCTTTTCCATCTCAATGGATTAACTTCACCGGATCAAGTATGGGAGAATATTTCTGATCTTTTTGGAAAGACAGATGAGATGAGGGGACATCAGATCAAAAATGAGCTGATTTCTCTGAGTCCCAGTAGCTTTGAATCCCTGCAGCTATATTTCTCCAAGTTCAAAGCACTAGTTTTGCAGTTGAAGCAGTGTGGTATCAAAAAGAAAGATGATCAGCTCATATTGGCCATCCTCTCGAAGCTAGGACCTGAATACTCAGTCTTTGTTTCAACCTTCTATGCCACAAAACTCACAGCTCGAACCTGGAAGATGCCTAGCCTTGCAGATTTTGTGGAATCTCTCACACAAGAACAAGACAAGCTAGTGATGATGGGCACCATCAAACCTTCCAAATACCAAGCTCTGGTTGCTGGAGATTCGAGGGTGGATTCTAAAAGCAAAAAGAAAGCTAAAAATCCACCTGAGCAAATAAGAGACAAGAAGCAGTCTCCGGAGGATCAACAAGGTCCCAAGAAAAATACCCAGAAGAAGAAAAACAAAGGTGAAATGAACAAGTGCTCATACTGTTCGAAGGGCAATCACACTGAAAGCTCTTGTATGAAAAAGTAGATTGGTATGTTGACCAATCTCCTGGAGAAGAATGGCATCTCCCTTCCAGAAAGCTCAAAGAAGAGAGAAGGAGGATCAAGTTCCGATGACAGAGAGAGAGTTCATGCTCTAGTTGCTGGCACATCAAGCTCATCCAGTTTTATCATAGATTCTGGAGCTTCAAGACACATGGTTTCGACTAAGGAGGCCTTCTCCTCACTGGATATGTCGAAAGGACCATCTATTGTACTGGGAGATGACTCTCTCACTGAAAGTAAAGGCAAAGGAAGGATAGAACTTGATCATGGTAACTTCAACAATGTGTTGTATGTCCCTGGTCTCGCCTCCAACCTTCTATCAATGTACCAGATGACCCACACTGGGTCTCCTAAGAAAGTCATATTCTCACCAGATGAAGTTGAGATCACAAAAATCTCAAGTGGAAGAATCATTGCAAAAGGAGTAGCGAATCATGCTCAAAAGGTATACATGTTTTCACACTTCCTGCCTTACTCAAACCCCTCTGCTCTTCTTATCCATGCTAATGAAGCTAGCAAGCTATGGCATGAAAGATTTGGCCATTTAAATTACAAGTATTTGTCTGATCTTAGTGAGAAAGATATGGTCATAGGGTTGCCCAAGATAAAATTTTCCAAAGGTGTCTGCCAAGGCTGTATCCTAGGAAAACACCCAGAGCACAAATTTGAGAAAGCCAGCCATGAGAGAACCTCTGCACCCCTCGAGCTGATTCACAATGATGTTGTTGACCCATTCCCTCATATGTCCATGAGTCAGGCCAAATATGCATTGACCTTTATTGATGATTTTTCTAGGTATTGTTGGGTTCACTTCATGAAACACAAGTCAGAAGTTTTTGGCCTATTCAAAGTCTTCAAGGCTTTGGTTGAAAACCAGTGTGGAAGAAAACTCAAGGTACTCAGGTCTGAAAATGGTGGTGAGTATGTCAATACTGAGTTCATTAACTATTGTGCAGATGCAGGTATTCAAATGCATCATTCTATCCCCTATACACCACAGCAGAATGGTGTTGCAGAGAGGAAGAACAGATCACTGAAGGAGATGGCAACATGCATGATGGAGGCCAAAACTTTGCCACCAAAGTACTGGGCTGAGGCTATA
>LPNX010063006.1:392666-404959 GCA_001517045.1 Pseudotsuga menziesii | reverse complement strand
TCTTATGGAAAAGACATGACTATTAATGAAAGGGAACTCTCTCTAGATAAGTATAACGGTCCCTCAATTGTAAAAGATTACCTCATTAATTTCTTATACATTTACTCAATATTATTATTTTTAATGGACTACTTTATATTCCAAATATTTTGGATAATTTATGTGTGAACAAACTTTGTTCATCTCATTTAGTTTCAGAGCAAGTATGATCTGACCTTTTTTTATAATTCTAATACTTTGTCTAAATTAGCCTTTGTATACTCTCATTAATTATTCAAAGGTTCTCAGAACTAGTCCTTGACCACCAACCAACCTTTGTCTATTTAAATATTTAAATTTTAAGTTTTGGTTCAGAATTTGAAGAAGGAATTAAGCTTCTATAAAGAAAATCAAATAATGTAAGGAAGAGAATCTCTAAGGAAGTATCAGGAAATGTCACATATGTATACTACAAATTTAAAAATGTTTAAGGGTGTATGCAATAAGTTGAGGGACCTTTTAGATGCAATGGTGGAGTGAATTCAATCACTCTTAATCCCAAAAAAAAAGAAATCATCCCAAGCAATCTCGAACCTGTCAATCCTAGTCCCAAGGCTGCCAATAGGCATGCCAACTAGGATAGTAAGACAAATCGTGCCTCTGTTTTAGTGAAAAAAATCGTGTGCACGATTTCATTCACTAAAACAGAGGCACGATTTGGAAAGCCTGTTTTTTTTAAAAATAGGCTGAGGCCATCTTTTTCTCCTCACCATGTGGCTATTGGACCAAGGAGGAGCAAATATCAACTGGGCAAGCGCATTTTTAGGTGTGCCAAAGCCCTCCATCTCCACCTTTGGATAAACCTTCCCTTTGTGAGGTATTTTCCTCATTTCATTTCATGTTTTTCTCTCTTTCTTCATCAATTTATTTTCCCTAGATTGAAAAATTAAAGCATATTAAATTAAATTATGGCCAATTGAAACAAAAACCCAATGGAATTGCCCAATGGAAACAAGAACCCCAATGTAATTGGTCAATTGAAACCAATTCCCCAATTTAATGATAAAAATTAAATAATTTTGATTATTTAACAAAATTCATACCCAAAATTCCCATGCCCAATGGAAACCAAAACCCCGATTAACTCAAAAAACAAATGAATTTCATTATTTCCATATGCATATTCACAAGGATCCTTGTGAATCCATACCAAAATCAAGAAATATGCAAAGTTTGTCAAGCACATTGCAAGTTTGCATAAGTAATTTACATGCCCAATGTAAACCAAAACCCCAATTAAATCATAAAAAACAAAAGAACTTCACTATTGTGAATCCAAACCAAAATTAACAAATACACAAATTTTGTCAATTATGTTGCAAGCTTGCATATACAACTAAAAAAAAACAAGTAGAATTCATATATTCCCCTAAAATACGTAAAGAAACATGGTAAATCCCTTACCTCTATCTGAAATATCAAAGTTGCTCTTCCAAGAACATCAATAAACACCTTATAATTTTGATGAAACTTCTCAAAGTTGCTCTTCCAAGAACATCAATAAACACCTTGTAGTTTTGATGAAACTTCCCACAATCCAAGTGTCAAAATAAGGTATAGAAGCTTCCCATGCTTTTAACAAATATTTCGTCTTGAACGAAGGGTACTTTTTGGTTAAGTTCAAGACAACAAAGTTGAACAATAGACTCTATGAACGTGAAGATACATATGTAGGTTGATGTATTTGATTAAACATGCCAATCACATACTAGATCATACATGATATTTAATCCAGTGGAACCCTTGCAACCATAAAGTTCTACTAAATAGCCTTTGGAGTCCAAAAAACATCACACTATAACAAATAATTACATATCTAACAAAATCGTTGCCTATACTGGGATTTTATTCATCAACAGCACATTATGCTGCCAATTCTAGGGTCTAGTTGTTGCCTCTACCTACAATCTAGGAGCTGGTCCTACAAAGGCAATAATCAACACCTCACAATTTCGACGAAACTTCATAATCCAAGCCTTAAAATAAGCTAGAGGAGCTTCACAATCATCATATGCAGTCAAGACACTTTATGTACACATGCATGTACTTAAAAATTGGAGTTAATACTTGAATTTAGGACATAAATATGAAATGAAAAAATGTTAAATGTTTATTCTTTACTGTAAAATTCAAGATCAATTTTTAAATTTACATGATAGAATTAGTTTATATGTCATTAGTTATACAGTTTTCAGTTCTTAGATATGTCATTATATCATGTGTTTATATTTCTCTTGATATTTTATTTGTATTTATGATTGCAGTGGCTACTATGGATCATAACAATGCGGAGATACTGAGGTTTATTGTCCATTTGAGAGAGATTGGTTCGGCTTGGAGGGGTGGAGATGAGCTCCGCCGCTCCTTGTCAGATTCATTGTTGTCTATTGTTGATACAATCACAAGATCGAATGATGCTTTGTATAGCATTGCATCTTACAGGGAGAGGAAAATACAACAATATGCTGATGGGTTAAGTTACAATGAGGTAAAAAAGCTGAAAATAACAAAACAAGCCATCTATTCATTGTTTAGACTGCCTGGGACGGATGACATTCCGGAGATCAGTATGCCACATATTTATATTGAGTGGTGCACTTTTCCACCCATCAAAGACAATTGGATGGATAGGTGGTACATGGTTTTTGACATTCCCCCTCACAACAATAGGGAAGTACTGATGTACTTCCTCCAAAAATTGTATGCAGAGTTTGTGATGGGGAAACATGTCAACAATTTTGACATGTTGGGATTTCAGGGAGTTGGTAGGGTGATGCCCCAACACTGACCCCATGCTAGGCATAGAGATGCCAATCCATAGATACTTGCACCCCGTGCCCAGGTACTGAGGGAAGACATCCCTCCTGCACATGACATGGTTGCCCAGACACAGGAGGAATTTTTTACTCTAGCTGAGATGGTCTCTCGACACACGACCACTATTGACCAGAGAGCACCCTCTTCCTCCACTGGTGTACAACCACCAGCTTTTGGTGGTGGAGGGACATCTATTGGTGGGGATATACCGACATCCCATGTGCCTCAAAGAGAGCCACATGTCTGCACATCGTGTGAGGGACCCTATTATGGTCCTGGATGAAAACATGGTACCACTACGATGACTGGTGGTCAGGTAAGGACATTGTTTTAAAACTCTGTTATTGTTCAATTTTTAATTGTTCCATACTATATGTAACATATTAAAAGATTCCTAATATATATGCAATATGTACTCTTGCAAGAGATTGATGCCTCTCATGGGGGTGGTACTGCACCCATTGTGGTTGTACCCGAGGCCCAAAGAACCACCATTGAGGTAATATTTAAACACTTGTCATTTTGTTATTACATATAATTTTGTTAATGCATGTGTTAGTCTTGATTAATTTATTAAATTGTCTAATATTTACAATTTTGAAGTTGCGGGAACCCCACTTAGAACATGATGTTGGAGACATTGATATCAACGACATAGTCCAAGGTGGAATTTACGATTACTTAAAGAATGTAAGTACATGCGTTATGATTGAATCTTGTTCGAATTATTTAAATTTATTACTATACACTCCTTTATAGATCGCTAATGTAAATATAATTTTTAAACTTGCAGATGCTATTAGCATCTAAAGAGGGGCAATAAATTGATGGAAGCGGTCACTCCCATGGTGGAGATATGTCCCAGGAAGGGGTAAGTATATTACAACATGTTATTTTTTCAGTACATATTATTCCATCCATTCAAATCCATGTCTAACTATGGTAACACTTTATGAATGTAGACGTCATTGCAGATCCCTGCACCACCTCTTTGGTTTGGATCTCCCTGTAGTCCAAACATAGATAAGGGGGTTGTTTACACCAGACGAGGACCCTCTTCCTTGAATAGAGTGGGTGTGCATGAGGATCAACCTACTCATCCAACGGTAATGTACACACTTCCAATGGCAGTTGTTGGTTAGCTATGAATTCACTTCACAAGTGGTTTTTCTTAATGTTATTTTCTCATGTTTACAGCATCAGGATGTAGAGTCATCTGTGCCAGACCTTAGTGGGATTGTTGATGTTGCTGTCAATGTTGCATCTACAACAGGGATAAGTCACATTGAGGTACATCTACTTGAATATTTGTAATTGTACATTTCATCTGTATTGTTTATGGACATGCATGATGTCTAACTATTTAATCATTTGGTGAATGTAGCCACACCCTATTCCATTAGTGCATGCAACTGAGGTTGATGTTCAACCTACTGCTCCTCTTACTACTGAAGAGTCCCAGCGTAATCCCCTAGAAATGGTTTTTTCGGTTAGATGTTCATTTTTTACATAATTGATTAGTACTTTCTCATTCATGTACATGTTGATAATTCCTGAGATAATTGACATTTTTTTTTATTCGCAAAGAAGCATGGCAGAGAGGCTCTCTGCAAGCTAGAGGATAGCAGAGGCACCTATACCCTCAACACCAGAGGCACCTATACCCCCGAAGGATGCAGTGAGTCTTTGTTTTATTTACAATTGAGTCATATTTTAATTTTTCAAACTTTGTTATTGATGGATAGTACTAGTTCAGTTACCTGATCAAGAAATATTGTCATTGATTTGCAGTCACCAAAGATGCAAAGTGGTCATAAACAGAGCCGAAAAGCATCAGTGTCCGGGAAAAACAAAAGAAATTTAGATTTTTTATGTGTTAGTCCAGGACAAATATGTATTTTTATGTACAATCCCGAGTTAGCGTATAGGGGCACGGTCTAGGACAGATGTACATTTGTTTGCACATGTACATCAAATATGTTTTTGATACATGTACATTGACAGGACATAGATAGGCCTTCTATTTTTGTATTATAACTTTCATGATATAAAAAATATTTCATATCAAGGCTCTTGAGATATTCATGGTTCAGTCTTTTAAGTGTGATTATACATGTGTGGAAAAGAATGTTTCTATGTGTAATGTTCCCAATTTTTTATAGATTTTACAATTGCATGGAGATATTATTTATAAATTTGAGAAAAATGCACAATTACAATATTAGGTAATGACAAAAATGTACATTTTAATTTTTTTTTACCACGATCCAATTGCATATACAATGTTATATTAACAATGTCAAATTGTATTAAAAAAGATGGAACATAGGTCTAATACACATTTAAGCACCCAGCACAGCTAAGCAACTGATCCAACTTGGTGGAATACAAAAGCACCTTACCCACATAACAACCTAACAAACGTTTAAAGGATGCACGAAGTTGACACACCTAAGTGATGCACCTGTGTGGTCTACATAAATAAAATTATTGTTTGGCATGATGTCTTTCATCTAACGAATACATGGGATACACATCAAACCTAAAAGTATCCGAGTATTATAAGGTTGATTCAAAATAATGGTTATGACTATATCCTGCACATTATGTATGTCCTGCACATTATTTTATCATTTTGTTAATGTACATGGAATTTGATGAATGGCCTTGAGTAACAACTTTGAAAGAGATGAAAGTTATGTGTGATTTTATTATAGTTTAAATTGATTAGAGAAGTACTATTCTTAATCTTGTTTTATAAATTCATGTTTATGAAGTATTATTCGAAGCATTCATAGCGTGAAGATATATATATTTTTTAATAATGGCATAATATAATGGCCACTTGTTTCTAAACATAAACATGTTCCATTACATGGTTACTGACCTAATGGCATTATCTCCTCCTGCATTTCATCGTACAAATGCTCACATCTCTTGTATGAGGGGAAGATCTACAATCACCTTCAAGCTAACCTTTATGTGCAAAAATTTCACATTCACTTACTGAGCAAAACCCTAGTTTCCAAAATTGACCAAAAAAATGATCCATTGTCCATGGACCCAGAGTAGAGGGCCACTTTAGCACTATCACGATGTACTGAATCCAATGGAGCTGACGATTCATTGATCCAAGTAATGGCCATCAATCTATGGAACATTGAATCCCGCCTCCTACAAGGTTTTAGGGGCACCCGTTGAATCCTTAACCGGGGCATAGAGTGGAAACCATGCATCAAAAAGGGCTTCCAGTGGGTCGTACAAGCATGTTTAGGTAGGTTCCATGTGGGAATGCTAGCCACACGTTCACGGTCAAGGAATTTGCAAAGCCGACCCATATGTGCAGAAATTGGACATTCACTTACTGAGCAAAACCCTAGTTTCCAAAATTGACCAAAGAAATGGTCCCTTGTCCATGGAACCAGATTAGAGGACCACCCTCGCACTATCTCAATGTCCTAAATCCACCGGATCCAACGGTTTGTCGATTCGAGCAATGGTCATGATTCTATGGCACGTTGAATCCCACCTCCTGCATACTTTCAGGGACACCTGTTGAATCCCTACCCCGGCAATAGAATGGAAACCGTGTATCAAAAAGGGCTTTTGGTGGTTTGTGAAAGCTTGTTTAGGCATGTATTATGTGGGAACGCTAGCCACACCTTCATGATCGAGCAATATGTGAATTTGACCCCTATGTGCAGAAATTGGACATTCACTTACTGAGCAAAACCCTAGTTTCCAAAATTGACCAAAAAATGGTCCCTTGTCCATGGAACTAGATTAGAGGGCCACCCTAGCACTATCTCGATGTCTTGAATCCAACGGAGCCAATGGAATGGTCATGATTCTATGGCACGTTGAATCCCACCTCCTGCAGACTTTCAGGGACACCTATTGAATCCCTACCCGAGGCATAGAATGGAAATCGTGCATCAAAAATGGCTTATGGTGGTTTGTGCAAGATTTTTTAGGAATGTATTATGTGGGAAAGCTAGCCACACCTTCACGGTTAAGTAATATGCGAATTTGACCCCTATGTGCAGAAATTGGACATTCGCTTACTAAGCAAAACCCTAGTTTCTAAAATTGACCAAAAAAATGGTCCCTTGTCCATGGAACCAGATTAGAGGGCCACCCTAGCATTATCTCGATGTCCTGAATCCAAAGGAGCCAACGGTTTGTTGATCCGACCAACGGTCATGATTCTATGGCATGTTGAATCCCACCTCCTGTAGACTTTCAGGGACACCTCTTAAATCCCTACCTAGGGCATAGAATGGAAATCGTGCATCAAAAAGGGCTTTCGATGGTTCGTACAAGATTTTTTAGGCATGTATTATGTGGGAACGCTAGCCACACCTTCACGATCGAACAATATGTGAATTTGACCCTTATGTGCAGAGATCAGACATTCACTTACTAAGCAAAACCCTAGTTTCCAAAATTGACCAAAAAAATGGTCCCTTGTCCATGGAACCACATTAGAGGGTCACTACAGCACTATATCGATGTCCTGAATCCAACGGAGCCAAGGTTTTGTCGATCTGAGCAATGGTAATGATTCTATGGCACGTTGAATCCCACCTCCTATAGACTTTCAGGGACACCTGTTGAATCCCTACCCGGGGCATAGAATGGAAACTATGCATCAAAAAGGGCTTCTTGTTGTTTTTTCAAGCTTGTTTAGGCATGTATTATGTGGGAACACTAGTCACACCTTCACGGTCGAGCAATATGCGAATTTGACCCCTATGTGCAAAAATTGGACATTCACTTACTGAGAAAAACCCTAGTTTCCATAATTGACCAAACTAATGGTATATTCTCCATGGAACTAGATTATAGGGCCACCCTAGCACTATCCCAATGTCCTGAATCCAACAGAGCTGATGGTTCGTCGATCCGAGCAACAGTCATGATTCTGTGGCACGTTGAATCCCACCTTCTATAGGCTTTTAGGGACACCTGTTAAATCCCTACCGGAGGCATAGAATGGAAACCGTGCATAAAAAAGAGCTTTCAGTGGGTCGTGCAAGTGTGTTTAGGAATGTGTTATGTGGGAACACTAGCCACACCTTCATGATCGAGCAATATGAAAATTTTACCCCTATGTGCAAAAATTTCACATTCATTTACTGAGCAAAACCCTAGTTTCCAAAATTGACCAAAATAATGGTATCTTCTCCATGGAAACAGATTAGAGGGCCACCCTAGCACTATCCCAATGTCCTGAATCCAATGGAGCTGACGGTTTGTTGATCTAAGCAACGGTCATGATTCTGTGGCATGTTGAATCCCACCTCCTACAGGCTTTCAAGGACACCTGTTGAATCCCTACTCGGGGCATAGAATGGAAACCGTGCATAAAAAAGGGCTTTTGATGGGTCGTGCAAGTGTGTTTAGGCACATTTTATGTGGGAATGCTAGCCACACCTTCACGGTCGAGCAATATGCGAATTTGACCCCCATGTGCAAAAATTTCACATTCACTTACTAAGCAAAACCCTACTTTCCAAAATTGACCAAAATAATGGTCTCTTCTCCATGGAACCAGATTAGAGGGCCACCCTAGCACTATCCTGATGTCCTGAATGCAAGGGAGCCAACTATTTTTCGATCCGAGCAACGGTCATGATTTTGTGGCACGTTGAATTCCACCTCCTACAGGCTTTCAAGGACACCTATTGAATCCCTACTCGGGGCATAGAATGGAAACCGTGCATGAAAAAACTATTATATTTAAGGGTTTCAATGATCTCACTACATGCACACTAAAGTCAACTTTGTGAATCAACATGATTTGAAGCATAAGTCCACTGGATTTGAAAAAGTTGAGTTGGACATTAGATTGATTCTGAATTGAGTTGTGATAGTAAGATAAGATTAGGGTTAGGATTAGGGTTTCCTTGGTAGGGTTATGGTTATGAGCCATGCATGTTAAACAATAAACCCTAGTTAGGGATAGGGTTTTCCAAGTTTGGCCTTTGTTGGCATGAAATGCATTGTCTAGCTTTGGCCCAAATCTCTTATTATCTTTTAAGTAGAAATTAAACTTCTCAATAAAAAAAATGAGATGAAATTCCAACACTACTAGGAACTACCCATTTGGAAATGGACATGCGGGTATAAGAGGTAAGTTGTCAAGAAGGAAATTATACAAGCCTTAAAACATAAGTTTATCATTGCGGCATATTTTTTCCATCATCCTAGTTGTATATATCGGCTGAAAACATTGACAATATTACCTACATGAAAAATTAGGGTTTTAGTCCTGTAAGAGAGCCTACAAAGAACTTTGATAGGTATGACCTACAGAGGTACATGTATGTATTCTAATGTTATGTATATAATGTGAATGAGATCTTGAAATGTTCATATGATTGATATATATGGTTTATTGATCATATGTAAAATTTGGCATGTTGATTAACTTGACATACAAGAGAATTTTTGCCATATTTAATGCATATCAAGAACACAAAATTGACATATTCATAAGAAACATACATGGGAAAATTAAAATTATGATACATACCTCATCATGCTATATCCCACCTATTATCATACAACCAAGGCCTCTGGATCATCTCTTATAATGATGGTCTCCATTTGTCTCTCCTGTTATGTATCCGATAAGAAGTAGCATACAAGAACACAAAATTGACATATTCATAAGAAACATACATGGGAAAATTAAAATTATGATACATACCTCATCATGCTAGATCGCACCTGTTATCATACAACCAATCCCTCTGGATCATCTCTTATAATGATGGTCTCCATTAGTCTCTCGTGCTCTGTATCCGGTAAGAAGTAGCATACCTTCGATGAATTCCGACTAGGCATTGTTCGTACTTGGATGTCTGTACCAATGATTAAGTTGGTAAAGTGATACACACTTGCACCTGGTTTGTAATCCCTATAAACATATCCACCCTTATTTCTTGCATTGTTGTCATGTGTAAGGTATTTAACAACCATAGACCCGACAGGGAAGTGGTTGTTTTAATCATCAGTCATAAACATAATGAAGGTTTGCTTTCCCTCTATACAATGTGCCAACCAATAATCGCCACCCCATTCACTATCTTTTGAGGAAACCACTGTGTATATGTGTCCTACATAGTATGATTGTAGGTATATGAGCAAATATTTTTCATGTGATACAAGGTCATTAATGTGAATTTAAAGACTACATAAATTTTACAAAAAAATGTTAAGGAAATGCATCATACCAGGTTGTACAAGGTCTGATACATGATCAAAATCTATAGAAATAGACGATTGGTATTCTTCCAATGGAGTTAACTCAACAATTGCATGTTGATAAAGTGGAAGTGATATGTGATCCCATCCATCAACCCAATCCAATGATTCACACACATCCCTGTCACCATCACAACAAGGTGGGCAAAAACAAGCGAGTTTTCTGGTCCAAATTTCAAATACTAGGTTATCAGAGCTTCGAACCGAATGAAAGCCACGAGTCCCAGGAACGGTCTTGCATTCCCATGCATGTGAACAATATATGTCTACCACCTCCCAAAAAAATATCTCCACATGTCTCTTTCTTGTGGATTATACTCGCATAGCTGATTCCTCTCCCATTACTGACGTGCACCACCTGACTATAGATTGAGCATTTCGAATAGTAGATATTGTAGATAATTTCAATTCCTCTCTTCGTAGGGTTGTTTTGACACATGCTCCGGCTCCATCATGCTCTCCTTTACCATGCCCAATCTCAAAATAGTTCCACATATGTGGAACTTTGTAGTTTTTATGCAATGAACATAACCATTGAAATATGCATGCATTTTTGAACTGGCCAGCACATCCATCAGACCAAATCCAGTGTCGATCCATCTGTATGTTCTTGCCCTACAAATGATCATAGAACATGATGAAGCAATGAAGTACATAGTGGAAGTCATGGAACCTATCATCACTTATGTAGAAGTGATATTCCTTTAGAATTTCTCTTTGCTCTTCACTGCTATTTGGGCCATGCCTATATGTGATATGCACCATCAATGAAACCTACTCAGAGTGACAATATTGACTTTGGATCTCATTTTGAGGTTGCAGAGTGTAGTTCTCAGCAAAATCAACAACTGAAAGTATAGTACCACGAGGAAATGTATCTCTGCATATTCTAAACTTCTCATCCTGCCACCGTGCCAAGTGGACATGCTGAACATATTGACATGTCTTTTCAATAAATTCCTTGACGAAGACACTAACTTGTACTTGTTGACACAAAAAGATCTCAATATCAGGTTTTTTTGTAAGTAAGGAATGAAATGCAACTGTTCAAACATAAATTTATAGATAAATGCATGTACCTAAGATGTCACCAATTGTTTTTTTTGCTTTCTTTCCTTGGGACTATTTCATAGCTAATATATTTGAAACTTTTCATGTCTGTAACCATATTCCCAAATTCATTGTCTCCAGTCTCATGCAAACATTGGATCAATAATGCCATTCCAGCACAGTTGGAGCAAGTTCCATCCAAACAGGATTTTGCGTAGTAAGTTTGCCCCTCAGGCCTATTGCACATGATACTATGAAATAATTCTCTTGGTGAGGTCGGTGGTATTGTCAAGGAGCAATCCTACACATGGTTAGTATGCAACACACGACGAATGTACAAAAATGTTTCATAGTAATATTCATATTCTACATGTTATCTACAACAACAAGTGTTACGAAGAGTATTTATTCTAACATACCAGGGCTTACATTTCTCAAAATATCTTTGCCCCAAATTCAATTGTCTATGTTCATTCCTAAATTTCTCGTATAGTTATGTCTATGTTATATCAAGAAGATGCTTAATATGTGGTTCACGGTCCTTTGAACCCCTTCTCAGTTTTAGTACATCCTTCCAGTTTGAAGAAGGCCTTGTGTGATCATGCCAAAAACTCTGCACTAGTCCTTTTACTGCATCAACTAGCTTCATGTCACGATATGGCAACCGACCAATAAAGGCCCAAAAATCTATGTAGGTGATTGTGTCAAGATGTTCTCTTCTAATAGAATACCTACAGAGGGTTTTTACATTCAAATTAACTAGTTTAGATGTAGGCTTGAGAAAATGAAGGACCCTAGTGTTCTTATTTACAATTGCTTGTGACAACACACGACGAGCCACATTTCAGTCCTTTGAAAGTGTGTTCTTACCAATTTTACTAAAGGCATCTACTAAGCTTTTAACTATATGATAACTTGGTCCAAAAGGCTTTATCATCTTTATCCCTAATGATTTCCTAACAATATCCATGCCCCTAGATTTTAACAATGATAAAAATAATCTACATTTATCTCCATCACATTTAGAAACAAAATATTTATTTAGTATCTATTGAGTTTGATAAGCAATACTACGTTTAGATAGTGTACCTTCAATGGAATTGAGGAGTCTTTCA
>LPNX010063006.1:355166-387666 GCA_001517045.1 Pseudotsuga menziesii | reverse complement strand
CTATGCCTTGGAGTATGATAAACCATGGCTAATTCAACATTATATCCAAATTTCCAATATGCTCGTGTTTAGCGGTTCGCCTGATTATGCTGCACACCTCCATTTTTTATGAGATTTTAGAAATATATATTGTTTTTTTTGCAGATTCTAGATATGTAAATTTTAACAAGAATACATAATTTTTTCTATTTTTTTCTTATTTATCTTCTGTCATCACTCCTCAACTCAAAAAACACACTGTTGGTGTTTTATCCATATCTCTTTCATTTATCAACCATTTAAAAAAAATTGTATGGTGCACTAAAGAACACCAACCTCTACATGCTAAGAAAAACCCACTTCCAAATAATTGCATTAAGACATTCAAATGCTGCACCCACAATTGACATACCATTTTCGAGGTTTGATCTCTTAGATAATTAAAAAATATTATTTTTATTATTGGAAAAATAGTCTTGCACTAGTCCTGTATGTTCTCTATATGTATACCGATTTTCGTAAGTTTATTCCATCATTTAGACACTCAGACGCTGCACCCACAAAAACATATACCTTATAATTTGTCCCAAAAATAAAAAATGCCTGTTAAAAAATATCTAACATTATATAGTTAACAAAATTTTCAATAGAAAAAGATTATATATTTGGAAAGGCCATTCAATTTCCTACATTTCTTGTTTTTTATTGATCACAAGATTCATTGTGTAAGTGTCTCAAAATATCCATCCAAGTTGATGGATGCCTATTTTTTCAGTTTTGTATTGCATCTAATGCGCCAAAAGCGACTCTCAACTTCTTGCACACATCCTTAAAACAAGCCTCTTGTGCCACATAATTTTTCCAAAAATATATCTGTTGCAAATGAACTAGAGAAGAGAAATTATAAATACATAAAATCCTCGTTTGTCGTGGCGATGGAAGGAGCCATGAAAAAAGAGGAAGAAAGAAGGTCGAGATGAGGAGTTAAACCTATTTTTTGTAAACTGTTAGTTAGACTAATAGCCCATTTTCTGGAAATAAAGCATGATTGTAACTTGGGCTAATAGTGCCTATTTTTAGATGTAATGGGATGAGTGAAATTAGTAAGACAACCTGTCAACTAATAGTTGAGAATCAGTCTATGGGTAGATCAAGAGTTGTCAAATATTATAAAGTCTATCCAAGCTCTGTGTGGACGACATAGAACTTAACATAGAACAAAGAATAGAAAAAGAAATGCAAGAAAGAGAGAGAGAGAGAGAGAAATAGAGAGCATGAGACGAGAGAGAAGTCATTGATTGCAAAACAATATCAGAAGAGGAGTCTGTAGGCCATGTGTGCAGACCATAGGAGTTTAATTATTACTCATGCAGATGAAGAGCACCTTTGTGTTTTTTTCGGAATGGATTTCCATGTTAAAATATGTGTCTTTGTGTCTTTGATCGCTGTGTCTATGCTTGAGTGAATATATGTTGTTAATGAATCTATTAAGTATGCCGAGCATCTAAATGATTTTAAAAGATACAGAATGTAAATGCATGTTTAAAAAATATATAGACTATATGCTATGATGTGTGTCGAAAGATCAATATGTTATATTCTTTGATGATGTATGTATAAAGACAAAAGACTATTCCCTTGTTTCACTTGAGTTACCTGATAATGTTGTAATAAGGAAATCCCCCTCATAACCGCAGAAACCTAGTTCTGTCAGTCCCCATAGTCATCTCAGGTGATCTACCTCATCTACGTCGCAGGTTTTCGATGGGGTTATGCTCTATTGGGCCGATATCTTTGGCTTGGTTGATGAACAAGGGATCCGAACCTGGGCCAATAGAGATGATGGCCAATAGACATGCATCCATACAAAAAACATCAAATATAATGATATCATTACAATCCTTAATTTATTGAAACTAACCAAGCATTACTTGTTTACAATTACCCTATTCCCATTTTTTAACCATGACACCGTGTATGCCTCTAGATTAGGTGTACACTTCAACTTTAATTTGTGAAAAAATTTAGTAGACACCAAATTGTCAACAATCACCATCAATAACCATACCACAACACTTACCTTCTATTTTGCATTTTGTTCTAAAGAGTGTCTTCCTATATTGTGGTTCTCTCTCAACCTATTTCTCATATCACAACAATATCTTCTTGATTATCAATTTTTCTCCTTGCTATGACTGCAATTCAATTACCTCACTTACTACTACTATTGGTTCTACTCCGAGCATATGCATCCTCCCTTGTTTCCTTCTTCCATCCTTCACAATTTCTGGATATTCAAATCCTATGGCCTTACATTTCACATTTGAATCAAAAGCATACAAATTTTCCTATGTTCCTACCTCTTTTCGATCAACCTTATCCTCTATCAGCATTAGATCCTTATCCAACATGATACCATCTATAGCTCTGGAACTACATTCACGTTCTTCAACTAGCTTTTCTTTATTTTTCCCTCTTCCATATTGTTGATATTTCTTCACATTTTATTGTTTCCTTAACAATTTCTCCTTAATTCTCCAGGCTGCTTGATAAGCCTCTTCCAATATATGAACATTCAAAATAGTAAAATCGTCTTGAATGGCATAACCTAAGCCATTCACATGGCATGGGAATGGATTATGGACTCTCTTCATTCTGTTAGGATCTTATAGAAAGTTTGTCAAAAAAAATTATCTACTCCTTTAATGACATCTTTAGCTACTTCAAATTTTGAAACCTTCTCAACATATCTAAATCATAATAGACATGTGAAAATTTACATTTCAATTTTGACAACATCCTATCGTAGGATTTTATCTTCCCTCTACCACTACATTCTATATTCAGTTGCAAGTTATGCCACAACAAAGAAGAATGACTTTTCAATTTTTTTGTTAGCAAATCTAATCCACATATGATCTCTAATATGCTCAAAGTCAAAGAATTTTTCCATTTACCCTATTCAATCTATCAATTCCTTGGGATTTAAACTTCTAGAATAGTCAAGAGTATCAAGTTTAACTTAACGTCCAATACAATTGATGGATCTCATCATTTTGTCTTCCACTACCATGTTCTACCATGTTCTCTGTTTCTTTTCTTGTAGTCTTTGATTCTGCTTCCTCATCATTGTTGTCTTGCACCACATGTGCAATACCTCTCCTCTTGAATTCCTCTTTGGAATCTAGTATAGACATGATTGCCTTCACCATTGTTGCAAACTCATTCATATATTCTACAACCTCGAGTATTTAAGGTCTTCCAGTGCACTTTCCTTTATTTTCCATTACTTATTCTTATATGATTCTGATTTGAGATCACTTCCTCCAAGTGCCCCACCTCAACAACTTTCACAAAGTACCTAATCTACAACCACGGTCTTTCTGATAAACCACATCGAAGGTTCAACCAGCTCTAATACTACTTTATGTAGAGAGAAACTCACAACTCTGCATATACAGACGCACAATAGAACTCTACACACATGATTACAATTAAAACAAAAATGCATATCAATAGAACCATAGTTACCAAGTTTAAGTTCAAATTATTTGATTCTATACCAAAAAAGAGTCATACAAAACTACACAACTTATTGAGGATGAAATATCACATACACCAAACTAAACTAAATACATAACAAAAACAAAAAAAATATGTTACAGAAATTAGGAAGCTAAGCTCCGAATGCCATTGTCCAAAATAGAAGAATTATGTGCACAATTTATGCAAACAAAGGAGAAGTAACACCCAACACCCAACGTTCGTTTAATTTGGTAAGGGAGAAGTAACACCCAACAATCAGACATGATCATTGCCATAGCATGTATTGATTCGCTTACTGCCTCATTATAGTTTCCATGCCTCAGGGTTTGGATTACGTCGTAGTTTCCCTCCGCGAGCGGTCCTCCCTATTTGATGTTGATTGATCACTGGATGACGTCAGAGAAAAAAATTTCAATCGTTTTACAAATATTTATAAGAGATCCGAATAATGGATTGTTTCCCGCGAGAGCATTTCCCTGGGGTCAATACCTATATGCAGGTGAGCTAAGTCCAGTCCAAGCCCACACGTCATATCGAATCCGAATTGGATGAATTAATCGTCCAATCGAACTGAATTGACGCATTATTAGACCAATACAACATGAGAAATCAGAGTATATTCAACTGCCAACTACTCAATTCAGATTTAGATTTAAGACGAGAAATGGATTCAAATGGCTGATTGTGTGACAGGATTTATTATTTAGAATGTACGTTAAATATAATCAAATAATAATTCCTTTAATTATTTGTTTGTATGCATTATAATATTTATTTATCAAATATTTGGATGTGTACATTAGAATTTAGAACTATGTGGAAATGGATGTAGCTTTGTTCTCTTCAATCTAAAAAGCACTGTTCGTTGTAACATTTGGATAGAACTTTGTAAAAATGAATTTACTCTTCTTTTCTTCAACACGAAAGCAATGTTCGTAGCAACATTGTAGATCTGTAGCAGTATTTGTTTGTATGCATTATAATATTATTTGTTTATCAAAAATTTCGATGTGTACATTAGAATTTAGAACTATGTGGAAATGAATGTAGCTTTGATCTCTTCTATCTAAAAGCAATGTTCGTAGTAACATTTGGATGTGTAAAGTAGAACTTTGTAAAAATGAATGTACTCTTGTTTTCTTCAATATGAAAGAAATGTGTAGCAATTTCTTTAGGCCTGTGATACATTAATCTGTAGCAGCTGCAATTGCATCAATGTATGCATCAATGTAAAAGGTAAGGGTACTTTTTATTGCATTATGTCTGATTGGGTCACATCCTCATGACGGACGGATTGCTTGTTAGGAACATTGAAGCATAATTGTAGGAATACAAATATGAAAACAATTTCACAAGGAAAAAATAAATAATGGAAAAAATAGTACACATGAAAAACGTAACTAGATTGCAATACATAATAATTTTAATCAAATATTCACAAATATATCATAAATGTAATAGATTTTTATAACTAGAAACAACCATTTTAATAAGATTAATATGTTGGGTATACTCCTAAAATAATATATTAGACACATTGATAATGCTTTTTCTCTAAAAAATGTGTCAATTACTTGTATCTAATAGTTAACCTAATATAACAACCAAGTAGCTTGTGGTTGTTAAGCTCTTAATTGTATCTTCATTGGGATTAAGCTAATAATTTTATCTAATAGTTAATTTAAAATTAATATAAAGCTATTACAATTAAAGTCCAAGTTATCTGGACTCCTAGCTTCCAAATAGAGTTATACTAATCCTTAAATGCACATTAACTTGACTCCCAACTACGATGGAGTTGGAGTGTCACATGAACTGCACATTACCATGCCACTAAATACAATTATCACATGAGTTTAAAGGACTTTATTAGGAGTTTAGAAGAGTTTATTAGGAGTTCCACTCTCACATGGAATACACATTACCATGCCATAAAAGTTTAGTTATCACATGAGTTATTTTGTATTTTGTATTTATTTTTTCCAACCACCATAAAGTGCACTTGTGACATGATCTATTTTTTATTTTTACGTTGGGGTGGACTACCATCTATGCGTTTTCATCTACGGACGAGAATAAGACAAGATTATTGTCATATTGATTTTATGGGCGTCGTCCAAAACTCATAATTAACGATTTCAAAAAAATAAAAAATAACTTAGTTAACATACAATTCGTGATAGTTGGAAAAATTAAACTTCAACTTCAACTATTCAATTATTAGATACAACTATTAGCTTAAATCCATTGATGACACAACTATTACCTTAACTTTAACTATAATTGTAGTTATCTGGATAACTATTAGATTATTCCAATAGTAATATAAATATTAAACTAAATTTAGATGAACTCTATCTCTTAGCATGAGAAGTCGATCTTCATTACACTGAAATTCATTACACTGAAACCATGCACCAAGAACAATCAATTAGGGAATGTGTAGCTAATGTGATAGTTTATCTCCATTTGGAAATTGGGAGTTTCAAGAGTTAGTGTGCATAAGGCTTAGTGTAACTCCATTTCGGGGCTAAGAGATGAGATAACTCAGAGTTTGCAACATTAACTACAATATCTTTATATTAACTTTTAAATTAACTCTTAGATACAACTATTATATTAACTCCACTTAGCTCCAATAATGATACACCTATGAGCTTAACAATAATAAATTAAATGGTTGTTATATTAGGTTAACTATTAGATACAATTAATTAACACATTATTTAGGAAGAAAAATATTGTCAATGTGTCAAATATATATCTCTCTGTGTATTTCAAACACATTAATCTTAGTAATATGGTTTCTTCGAGTTTTATAATTGTTAATTAAGAATTTTGAATGACACCCATAAAATTAATCTGGACACTACATTGGTATCATTCTTGACCATAAATGAAAAAGCATAGATTATAGTGAACCCTAAAATTCTAATATATATAAGCCATTAGACATAATAAAATCAAACATATATTTAAAAAACAAAAATATAAAATCTCAATAACTTGTTACTCACACGAGTGCACATTAGCTAGTCTCCAAGATGTGAAATGTACTTATACTAAGCCTTAAGCAATTTGATTAGTTTTTAAGCTAATAGTTGTAGAATCATTAGAGTTAAAAGCTAATATTTGTATCTAATAGTTAAACTAATAGTTATCCAATATAACCGTGATTGGAGTTGAAGTTAAGTTAATAGTTGTATCTAATAGCTAATTTAAAATTTAATATATCAACAATTGCAGTTTAAGTAAACGTCATGATTAGAGTTGAAGTTAAGCTAATAGTTGTATCATCAATGGAGTTAACCTCATAGTTTTATCTATTAATCTAATGGTTTTATTTTCAAACTAATGATTGTATCTAATAGTTAATTTAAAAGTTAGTATATCAGCAATTGCAGTTCAAGTAAAAGTCATGATTGGAGTTGACATTAAGCTAATTAATAGTTAAGTCAATAGACATTTTTATTTGAGATTTTGGGTGGACTACAACCTATGTTTTTTCATCTACAAATGAGGATGAGACAAGTGTACTCTCGAGATTGATTCTATGGAAGGCGTTCAAAATTTGAAATAAATAGTTATAAAAAAAAAGAATATAAAAATTAACTTGTAAGTGATGAATAGATAAACTAGTAGTGATGCATGGATAACTCATCGTTGATGAATGGATAACCAACACTTCATGGAAGATAACTACAAGCACATGAGAATATATATATAATAACTGATAGTTTTTAAATGGTTAATAACAAGAATGTCGGTGATAACATGTAGCTAGGCATGGATAACTCAAAATTTAAATCATTTAACTAAACGAATACGAGGAATAAAAAGAATCCAAATTGTTTCCATTCCATCATTATCTCTCAACCATTTGATCCCTATTGACGTGATCCAACCACAAACTATGTGGGTGTGCTATTTATATTAACTCTAATGATATGGTATGAATAATAGATAAAGTGATATTATTTTAATATAAATATATATACTAGCAACAACCACATTAAATTAATTAATGTGTAAATACGCCGATAGGCATAAATTTAAGCACATACTATAGGGAAAAACATTAATATAAAAAGAATGTGCATAAATTTACGCCTATCGGCGTATTCAGACACATTAATTAATTTAATATGGTTGTTGCTAGTAACGGGTGCGCGCATAGACATATATACAAAGTATTAATAGAAATAATATTGTTTATTTAATCATAATATAAAATAAATAATATTTAATATATTTATTACCATATTATTTAATTAATATAAAACATAATATACTTAAAATATTATTAATACAATGTTTTTCTGTATAGTATATATGAAAAATATATCATGAAGTTAATTATATCCAATATTTATTATTCACATGTTATAAACTAACCTAATAACAGATATCATCACAAATTCATAATGTAACCTAGCCATAATGTTCCATACCATGTTATTGATGTACCAAGTCAACATATGTTCATTATTATTAGAATGAAGATGATCAATGTCACAATGTGACATAACCAACGTTTTTCTCTATAGTATGTATTGTGTCGCAAAACATACAAAGATGTGACATGAAACCCTTGCAAACTGTGGCAATGTGACATAGCCTTTGTTTAATTTCATAACATGACAAATACATTGGGGAATGCAAGCATTCAAATACTGTGTAGGAGGTTCACAAAGGGTTATGACAAATTACATCATTCATCCCTAGTTTACAGAATTTTCGTCACATTGGAAACAATTATAGTTCTGATTATGTTGGGATGCAATGTTCATGATGGTTTATGTGTCTTTGCTACATACCACATTGGTTACGATAATATATGGTTGTGTTGCTTAAAGTAATTTGTTGCAATTATAAATATATTAAAAAGAAATTAGCGAAGATAATATAATAACATAAAATAGCCATGTGGTATTGTGGGAATTTGATAATCTTCCTTGGAGATTTCACACTGCAACGTCAGCAATTTTAATCAAAATTTAATATGTTGTTGAAAAGTTTTATTAGATTCTAATAGTGCAAAAGTTGTCTAATTGTTATGTTATTTTAGATTGGACCACAACATGGAGATGAATGAATGAATGCTATGTTATGTTAATTGTTAATAATGATAAATTAATAATTTAATTGATTATAAAATAATATTGTTTATTTAATTATAATATATAATAAATAATATTTAATATATTTATTACCATATTGTTTAATTAATATAAAACATAATATACTTAAAATATTGTGATTCACTTGTTATAAAGTCACATGTTGTAAAGGAGGTTACGAGTTCAAATAATGAGAATTTGATTATTTTTAATTCATTTGATTATTTTAGTTAATAATGCAACAACCATTCTTCTAAACATCCAAAGATACATATTAATGTGTCACATGTTGGTAATTATCACAATGTGACATAACCCTTGATGAATGTCGATAATGTAACATAACGTGTGATAGACGTCACAATGCAACGTAAAGCTTATTAAACGCCCACTATCACATTATTAATGTGTCAGATCTTTGGTTGTGTTAACATATACCAACCAAACACTATAACAAACCATGGATTAACGTCGTAATGTGATATAACCCTTGATAACGTCACAATGAAATATAAACCTTGATAAACATGACAATGCGACATAACAATCTACATTACTATGTAGGATGTGCATGGTTTAAACCATTTCTTTTGTCAAACAAATATATATATATATATAAAGAAAAATATTAAATAAATTTTTTAAACATCCAAAGACACATTATTAATGTGTCACATCTTGGGCATTATTGCAATGCGACATATCCCTTGACAAATATCACAATGTGACATAACCCTTGATGACTATCGCTAATATAACATAAAATGTAGATTAAACATCACAATGCGACATAACGCTTATTAAACACCCACTATCACATTATTAATGTGTCACATCTTTGGTTGTGTTGACATATACCAACCAAACACTGTAACAATGGCTTAACATCGTAATGTGATATAACCCTTGATAACATCGTAGTGAAACGTAAACCTTGATAAAAATCACAATGCGACATAACATTCTACATTACTATGTACAATGTGGATGGTTTAAACCATTTCTTTTGTCAAACGACTATATATATATCAAGAAAATTCTTACAACATGATGGCGAATAATGTGACACAACCATCGAGGAATGATGAATTTCAGTATCCATGAATAAATGTTTCGATCGTTGCGATGAATGTCTGAATGCAACAAAACCATTAAGGAATGCACTATTGAGGAATGTCACAACCCAACATTAGTATTGATAAATGTCATAATATCAAAACATAGTTGTGTACACAGATGAATTTATTTCTCTTTTCAAAAGTAAAAGTCTTAACGTGACAGAAAAATACATCATTTTGGCCATACTTAACCATGGTTGACTTTGGTTAACCACGTGACCATAGTTGATAATGTAACAAGAAATTTTCTAAACATCCAAAGACACATTATTAATGTGTCACATCTGGGGCATTATCGCAATGTGACATAACCCTTGACAAATATCACAATGTTACATAACCCTTTATGAATGTCGCTAATATAACATAACCTGCGATAAATGTCACAATGCGACATAACGCTTATTAAACGCCCACTATCACATTATTAATGTGTCACATCTTGGGAATTATCGCAATGTGACATAACCCTTGACAAATATCACAATGTGACATAACCCTTTATGAATGTCGCTAATGTAACATAACCTGTGATAAACATCACAATGCGACATTACGCTTATTAAATGCTCACTATCACATTATGTAGAATGTGGATGGTTTAAACCATTTCTTTTGTCAAATGACTATATATATATCATGAAAATTCTTAAAGAAATTTTCTAAACATACAAAGACACATTATTAATGTGTGACATCTTGGGCATTATCACAATGTGACATAGCCCTTGACAAATATCACAATGTGACATAACCCTTCATGAATGTCGCTAATGCAACATAACCTGTGATAAACATCACAATGCGACATAACACTTATTAAATGCCCAATATCACATTATTAATGTGTCACATCTTTGGTTGTGGTTACATATACCAACAATGTGACATAACCCTCTATGAACACCGAATGCAACGTAATCATTGATAAACATCAAAATGCGATATTAGCAATGAAATCATAAGCAAAAATATGAGACTCATGTAAATAATGGATAGTGAAGTTGTTCTATTTAGTCAAATATTTGAATAATTTTCAACAATATCTTTATCATTCACTTCACATAGATATACTATAAGTTTTCCACGTTTTGTCCAATATTTTTAACTTTATATACAATCTACAATTGAAGATGAAGATTGCCACTTACTTACTATATATATATAATACTAAAAACTAAGATATGTATAGTAAAATTAATATATATATATATATATTCTTCTAATGCATAGTGAAGTTGTATCATGTAAATAATGCATAGTGAATTTGTTTTTTTATTTATATATTTGAATCCTTTCCCGGTATCATTTTTCTACAATTTGTCTAATATATTTAACTTTATATACAAATTACAATTAAAGATGAAAAAGTATCACTTGAACTTGCAATTGAAATTAAGATATAGCTCATAAGGCTAAATAATCCATAAATAATCCAAATTATTCAAAACCTAGAACCTTTAATTTATCCTTATATTAATTTAATATGAGTATATATTCAATTATTTTATATATTATTTTTTATTTCATTTTCATAATTATTTAATATAAACTTTCAAGTTAATCTAAATCTATATGTGTATATATATTAACATAAAAAAACTGATTAAATATATAATCACAACACTTCATGTCCCATTGTTGTTATGCATTAAAATTCTAACTATGACATCAAAAAATAATAACTATAAAATAAAAATGAACGATAATGGCATATCCTTCTCAAAAATCATGGTTAAATATATCATTAATGGTAACATTTATGTGAGGATTTCAATAGTTTAAGGGGAACATTTTTGCGAGTTTAAAATTATTAGCGATTGCAGACAATGACTTAAATGACTTACTATAGCCAGACAATCCTAACAATTGATATCTCTATGTTGTAAATTGTTTAGGGGATGGTTACATTATGCTTACGGTGTTGATGCATTTGAAGAATTGTTTAATCCAAAGGATCTTTAAACAATTTGATTTTAATGAAATTTCCCCAAAAAACAATATGATTCTCCAAATCCATTCTCCCAAACATATACCGGGATCTCTAAACAATTGATTTTAATGAAATTTCCCAAAAAAAAAACAATGTGATTCTATAAATCCATTCTGATCCCAAACATATAGAGCAATAAACATTTTAAGAAATCTTTTATATGATTTATTAAACATTTAAACAATTGAAGGTATCTTTCTAAAATATACATTGTGTTCATATTATATTAATATAATATGGATATATACTCCTTCAAACTTGATATCTTAACAAGGCCTGGTTACACTTTAAAACCCATGCACGACAACAACCCCTATTCTTTTTGGAACCATTAAATGAGTGAATTCTTGCTTGACCAGATATCTAAAGAAGGCCCTTATCTAAATCTAAATTAGGGATTCGCCCTCATCTAAATCTAAATTAGGGATTCTTGACAAAATCAACCATTGATTTCGGTGGCCCATTTTTCACCATTCCAAAGACTCGCAATAACTTGCATAGGCTTCGATGATGGGTAAGGGATTCCCGGGCTGTTCTCACAATTTTTAAAGACTCGCACAACTACTCCAACCACTATGAACCTGCATGCCAAAAAAGCAACATTCCTGCATGAGGATTGATCGAAATACCTGAGTTTTAATTATGTGAAGGTGGCCAGAAACATACAAGAACATATAGGATATGATGGCGGTTCCAAAGAAGAGAATAGGGGTGATCAAACCAAATCCTGATTCAACTCTCCCGGTTGCCGACGCCATTGACGAATACATTAGTGTGCAAGTAATGAGGCTTTCTGGCTTTATTTCCCAGAAACTCAATTTCCACCTCGTCATGCTTAGAGCTTTGCTGGGTCGAAAGCTGAAATTATATCAAACAAAATAAGTATCAGAGAATAGAATACAACTGAATAAACAATGTCAGAAATAGACTAATGATTAAAATAATGATATACTAACATAGAAGGCAGTGCCTGTCCTCGATGAATCGCCTGTTATCAATTTGATTTGTGTACTGAAATATCCAAACAAGTATATGTTCTTGGAAGTGAAGCCTGAACCTGCAAGGCAAATGTGATCAGCCTATGAATGAATTAACATCATAACTAACAGCAGAGATGAATGTAATTTTGACATGATAATACTGGAAGATTTGTCCATACGGAGCTCCACCTATAGTTCCTATGGAACGTGGCTGCCTTTGAAAGCTACTCTCTCGAACAATTCCCAACCTTCGCCCTTCAACAAGGGTTCCACATTTATGGACTGTTCTGTCTCTCTTAGCGCTAAATCTCTTGGCCGTATAGAAAATACTACTTTGCTACCTTTATCGGTCCCAAAGGCCACGCCTAATTCTTCCAGGTTCACTGCACTCAAATGCAGTCTTTTTGACAACTTTCCCTTTGGAGTATCAACATCACGATCAGAAATGCCGAAAAGGTTTAAATTGATTTTCTTTGCAATACGGCCCTACAGGTCCCGAATTTCATAGTTTCTCGAAACTGTGAGACGGATCACACAATCAAAGAAATTAGTGTGCTTGTAGAACTTATAGACCCTTTCGAGCAAATTCGTCTTTCCGACACCCGACATTCCGTAGAAAGCAATTACTCGAACCTCTGGAGTTTCCGCATTAATCCACGTCTTGAGCTGAGTCTCAGTAGATATAATTGTCTATCCTACAAAGCCAAATTCTGTCTCTTGCAGCGACACGGATGCAGATGATGTAGATGATTGCGGCATTGCCGATGCCCGCTTGAACAGCTGATTGCAAATGATCAGGAGCCTTTCCATATCTCTGTAGAGCTTCCTTCTCTTGGCCTTCCAAGAGAATCTGCCTCAAAGAGGTTGTTGCGATTTGGATTGCAGTTACGGCAATTGCATTAGTGGGCGTAACCTCCACCACCGCGAAGGGATGCATCCTGCCACATTGCCACATTGCAGCCGTAACCGGAATCAACCACACATGGACCTGATTTCCATAACAACATTTAACTAATTTTATAAACAAACCTCTAAACTGTTAGTTAAAAGATCAGAGGATTGGAGTAATCTGGAGCATCCACTTGGCATGATTTGCAGGATCTTGATGATCCGCTCAAGCAAATCCATCCCCCAAAAATATCATTGATATTTACGCCTATCGGCATAATTA
Source organism: Pseudotsuga menziesii (assembly GCA_001517045.1). NCBI lineage: Eukaryota > Viridiplantae > Streptophyta > Pinopsida > Pinales > Pinaceae > Pseudotsuga > Pseudotsuga menziesii. The sequence goes on along the minus strand of LPNX010063006.1, from coordinate 373,759 downwards.
AGTGACTATTCCTATCGAAATTCACCGGTCACTTTGAGATAATATATAAACACCCATCGACGTAATAACCATCACTGAAGCGGTGGTTAAAGAAATGGGTAACAATTTATTTTATGTTTATTTTCATATGAATTTTAATTTTTTTTAATAGTATTTGTTTTATGCTTATATTAGCTCTAATGATCTAGTATGAATAATAGATAAATTGATATTATTTTAATTATATGTTGATAGACGTTTTTATTTGATATTTGGGGTGGACAATGACCTATGCTATTTCATCTACGGATGAGGATGAGACAAGTAAAATGTCAATATTTATTCTATTGAAGTCGTTCAAAATTTGAAAAATACAATTATAAAAAAAGGAATATAAAAAATAACTAGTAGTTGATGAATGGATAACTGGAAGAAATGCAAGGATAACTCATAGCTGATGAATGGATAACCAACAGTTCATGGGAGATAACTAGAATATTGTGATATAATTTAAAAAAATATATAAAAATAACTAATTTAGCTAGGCATCCATTCCTAGGTAATTGTAACGTGTAGCTAGGCATGGATAACGCACACTTGAACCTATTTAATTAGAAGAATAGGAGGAATAAAAAAATATTTTCCATTCCATAGCTATGTCTCAACCATTTGATCCCCATCGACGTGATCCAACCATAAACTATGTGGGTGTGCTAGTTGCATCATCAATGGAGTTAAGCTCATAGTTGTATCTATTAATCGAATAGTTGTATCTAATAATCGAATAATTGAAGTTGAATTTTATTTTTTCCAACTATCATGAATTGTACTTATGACATGTTAACTAAGCTATTTTTTATTTTTTTGAAATTATTAATTATGAATATTGGACGATGCCCATAGAATTAATATGGACAGTACAAGTGTCTCACTATCGTTCATAGGTGAAGATGGTAGTCCACCCCAAAATTCTAAGATATATACGCCTATCGGCATAATTAGCTAGATTCCCAAATACCAGATGGAAGTTTTTTTCAAGAGTTCAAACGATTTTATTAGTAGTTCGATTGTTACACGAGTGCACATTAGCTAGACTCCTAGATGCTAGATGTACTTCGACTAAGCCTTAAGCGATCTAGTTGAAGTTAAACTAATAGTTGTAGAATCATTGGAATTAAGCTAATATTTGTATCTAATAATTAAGCTAATAGTTATACAATAAAACTGTAATTAGAGTTGAAATTAAGTTAATAGTTGTAGAATCATTAGAGTTAAGCTAATAGTTGTATCTAATAGTTAATTTAAAAGTTAATATATCCGCAATTGCACTTCAACTAAAAGTCATGAATGGAGTTGAAGTTAAGATAATAGTTGTATCATCAATGGAGTTAAGCTCATAGTTGTACCTATTAATTTAATAGTTGTATCTAATAATCGAATAGTTGAAGTTGAAGTTTATTTTTTCTTGATTTTTTTGAAATTATTAATTATGAATTTCGGGCAACGCCCCAAAATTCTAAGATATATAAGCTTATTGGCGCAAATATATTTTAGCCTTTGTTTAACAACCATCTATCTCCACAAAACTAAGTAGTTGACTATTCTTATCCATATTCACCGGCCACTACTTGTGGTTGTGCTAATATCTACACCAAATACACCGAATATTAAAAGAATTCAAAATACCAATATACCCAATTATGCTACTATGATTGGATTGTGAGCATTCACATCCATGTTCAATAAAAGTTAATATATAATGATTGTATCTACTGCATGTTTAATTTTCCAACTAATGATTGTATCTAATGGTTAATTTAAAAGTTAATATATCATCAATTGCACTTCAAGTAAAACTCATGATTGGAGTTGACATTAAGATAATAGTTACGTCGATAGACGTTTTTATTTGATATTTGGGGTGGACTACGACCTATGCTTTTTCATCTACGGACGAGGATGAGACAGATGTAATGTCGAGATTGATTCTATGGCAGTCGTTCAAAATTTGAAATAAACAATTATAAAAAAATGAATATAAAAAATAACTGGTAGTTAGATGATGAATGCATAATTCGTAGCAATGCATGGATACCTCATAGTTGATGAATGGATAATCAATAGTTCATGGAAAATAACTGGAAGAATGTGGGATGAAAAGAAAAAAGAACATAAAAAATAATTGATAGTTGATAAATAGATGACAGGAAGAATGTTGGTGATAACATGTTGTTAGACATGGATAACTCACAGTTAAACCTGTTTAACTGGAAGAATACGAGGAATAAAAAAAACAAGTTGTCTTCCATTCCATAACTATCTCTTACCCATTTGATATCTATCGACGTCATCCATCCACAAACTATGTGGATGTACTACTTTTCCAACTAATGGTTGTATCTAATGGTTAAATTAAAAGTTAATTTATATCAACAATTGCAGTTCAAGTAAAATTTATGATTGGAGTTGACATTAAGCTAATAGTTGTATCATCAATGGAGTTAAGCTCATAGTTGTATCTATTAATCTAATAATTGAAGTGGAATTTTAATTTTTTCAACTATCACGAAGTGTACTTAGCACATGTTAACTATGCTATTTTTGAATTTTTGAAATTATTAATTATGAATTTTGGACGATGCCCATAGAATCAATATGGACAGTACATATGTCCCACTATCGTTCGTAGATGTAAATGGCCGTCCACTCCAAAATTCTAAGATTTATACGACTATTGACATAATGTACTGTATGGGGGACTTTATTAGGAGTTCAAACAATTTTATTAGGAGTTTGACTATTACACGAGTGCACATTAGCGAGACTCCTAGATGCCAAATGTACTTCAACTAAGCCTTAAGTGATTAGAGTTGAAGTTAAACTAATAGTTGTAGAATCATTGGAGTTAAGTTCATGAATCGAGTTGAAGTGAAACTAATAGTTGTACCATCATTGGAGTCTATAAGTTCATAATTGTATCTATTAATAGTTGAAGTTTAATTTTTCCAACTATCACGAACTCTATTTATCCTAAGCTATTTTTTATTTTTTTGAAATTATTAATTATGAATTTAACACTTGTCTCATTATCCTCCCCCCAATATATTTTAGCCTTTATTTAATAGCCATCTATCTTCACAAAACTACAAAATTAAGTAGTTGACTATTCACCAATCAATATTCACCAATCATTTGTGGCTGCAGTGATAATATCCACACCTAATATTAAAAGAATTCAGAATACCGATACGCCCAATTATGCTAGTGTGATTGGATTGGGAGCATTCACATGCATGTTCGATAAAATTTGCACACCTAACACACCTAATATTAAAAGAATTCAGAATACCGATACGCCCAATTATGCTAGTGTGATTGGATTGGGAGCATTCACATGCATGTTCGATAAAATTTGCACACCTAACACACCTAATATTAAAAGAATTCAGAATACCGATACGCCCAATTATGCTACTGTGATTGGATTGGGAGCATTCACATGCATGTTCGATAAAATTTGCATTTAGAGACAAAGATGTTGAGGCTACTCAAAGAGAAGCTGAATTATGCTACATTCAAATTTCATTTAGAGACAAAGATGCTGAGAGTAGTCAACTTTTCAAACTTCATGTGATAGGGAAGCGCAACACTTGTTGGATCGTGTTTGTACCGGATCAGAATCGTCAGATCCGAATGACAGACGGATTTGTCGCTTGCCCAACGTTAAAAGGGGTAACGGATTTATTCGCTTGACAGACGGACTTTTTTGTTTTCGCCGGTACCTTGCGTGCTTCGGTATTGTGATTTCTACTGCGTGGTGGTTTTACACATGTCCTGCGGATGTCGTTTCAACGAAGCGTACAAAAAGAAAACGCTTTTAAATGCAACACGTTGGGTTAGGTTGTCGAAACTGGTTGGGTTGTCGAAACTGCAATGGAGGAAGGGATCTTTTGTGATCCACACTTTGCAATTTGCATTGACTCTCAAATCCCTAAGGAATAGAGATCATATAAACAAGGCCCAGTATTGCTGTATCTTTTATTTTTAACCACCGCGTTTGTTTGCAGAGATGGCCGCTTCCTCACAAGTTTCTCAGAGTAAGCGAGGAACAGATGAATGCTGGAAAGGCAAGTTGGCTGTGCCAGAAGCGAAGCGAAGCAAGAGCGAATCAACCGTGGCGTATGACAGTGATCTCCTGGCCTTGCTCGACAGTATCGATAATATGGGCGATGCTAATTACAGCTATCCAAAAGATACCGACATTGGGATCAACGGGATTATAAATTCTATGGAAGATGAAAATGGGTTCAAGGTTCACACAGAATGTATTAATAACGAGCCCACCGATGAGAATGACGGCAGTGCTCATCAAATGGGTCCAAATAAGCAAGGCGAATTAACTGCGGGAGGAAACTCTGAAGGGACCTCGGCGACGTCTCATATAGGCCGAGACTTCATGTATTATAACGATGTTCACACAGAGCTTGATTTCTTCCGAGGCCATTTTTCTCCAGATGAACTTGCAATCGTCCTGAACCATATCGATGGAGATTCAATTCCGAATATTATGTATTACGATGCCGTGTACAGCTATGTTTCAGAGCAAGAAAAATTGTGAATTAATGGAACTGACTCGCTGAGTTTCATGAGGTTTGCAGCTAGATCATATGACGTGTGACGCCAGAAGGAAACGATTGCAATTTATATACGGCGAAGAAACTTTGAGTCGGTTAGAAAGTTAAAGAACATAATGCAATGCAGTTTAATATTAGCAAGCTACTTCCTTTGAGCTGTCTTAGTTATGTGTAAAATGTCTTTCTAGATTGCGCAATATTTTAGTGTGGCGTTTCTACTTTCACTTCGATATAACCATTAATGGTCAGAGGCTTACTGTGCCCACTCACATGCTCCTTACTAGACCCAGTCGCATGCTCCTTAATCTTGTAGGCGGTTGTTAGATGTGTTGTAATATATTGGATCTTTTGACTAATGTACACTTCAACTTTAATTTGTGAAAAACTTTAGTAGACACCAAATTGTCAACAATCACCATCAATAACCATACCACAACACTTACCTTCTATTTTGCATTTTGTTCTTTACCTTCTATTTTGCATTTTGTTGCATTTTGTTCTAAAATCACCATCAATAACCATACCACAACACTTACCTTCTATTTTGCATTTTGTTCTTTACCTTCTATTTTGCATTTTGTTGCATTTTGTTCTAAAGAGTGTCTTCCTATTTTGTGGTTCTCTCTCAACCTCTTTCTCATATCACAACCAAATCCTCTTGATCATCAATTTTTCTCCTTGCTATGATTGCAATTCAATTACCTCACTTACTACTACTATTGGTTCTGCTTCGAGCATATGCATCCTCCCTTGTTTCCTTCTTCCATCCTTCGCAATTTCTGGATATTCAAATCCTATGGCCTTACATTTCACAGTTGAATCAAAAGCATACAAATTTTCCTATGTTCCTACGTCTTTTCGATCAACCTTATCCTCTATCAGCATTAGATCCTCATCCAACATGATACCATCTATAGCTCTGGAACTACATTCACCTTCTTCAACTAGCTTTTCTTTATTTTTCCCTCTTCCATATTGTGTTATTTCTTCACATTTTATTGTTTCCTTAACAATTTCTCTTTAATTCTCCAGGCTGCTTATAAGCCTCTTCCAATAAATGAACATTCAAAATAGTAAAATCTTCTTGAATGGCATAACCTAAGCCATTCACATGGCATGGGAATGGATTATGGACTCTCTTCATTCTGTTAGGATCTTATAGAAAGTTTGTCAAAAAAATTATGTACTCCTTTAATGACATCTTTAGCGGAGTAAGCTAGCTGTGGAGCAATCCTCCTTCATTGGACGGAGGAGGAGCAAAGTCTCCGTCCGATGGAGGGAGTTTTGCTCCACAGCTAGCTCACTCCCATCTTTAGCTACTTCAAATTCTGAAGCCTTCTCAACATATGTACTCCTTTAATAACATCTTTAGCTACTTCAAATTCTGAAGCCTTCTCAACATATGTAAATCATAATAGACATGTGAAAATTTACATTTCAATTTTGACAACATCCTATCCTAGGATTTTATCTTCCCTCTACCACTACATTCTATATTCAGTTGCAAGTTATCCCACAACAAAGAAGAGTGACTTTTCAATTTTTCTGTTAGCAAACCTAATCCACATATGATCTCTAATATGCTCAAAGTCAAAGAAGTTTTCCATTTACCCTGTTCAATCTATCAATTCCTTGGGATTTAAACTTCTAGATTAGTCAAGAGTATCAAGTTTAACTTAACGTCCAATACAATTGATGCATCTCATCATTTTGTCTTCCACTACCATGTTCTCCTCTGTTTCTTTTCTTGTAGTCTTTGTTTCTGCTTCCTCATCATTGTTGTCTTGCACCACATGTGCAATACCTCTCCTCTTGAATTCCTCTTTGGAATCTAGTATAGACATGATTGTCTTCACCATTGTTGCAAACTCATTCATATATTCTACAACCTCGAGTATTTAAGGTCTTCCAGTGCGCTTTCCTTTATTTTCCATTACTTATTCTTATTTGATTCTAATTTGAGATCACTTCCTCCAAGTGCCCCACCTCAACAACTTTCACAAAGTACCTAATCTACAACCACGGTCTTTCTGATCAACCACATCGAAGGTTCAACCAGCTCTAATACTGCTTTATGTAGAGAGAAGCTCACAACTCTACATATACAGACGCACAATAGAACTCTACACACATGATTAAAATTAAAACAAAAATGCATATCAATAGAACCATAGTTACCAAGTTTAAGTTCAAATTATTTGATTCTATACCAAAAAAAAGTCACAGAAAAATATTTCAATCGTTTTACAAATATTTATAAGAGATCCGAATAATGGATTGTTTCCGGCGAGAGCATTTCCCTGGGATCAATACCTATAAGTCCAGTCCAAGCCCACACGTCATATCGAATCCCAATTGGATGAATTAATCGTCCAATCGAACTGAATTGACGCATTTTCAGACCAATACAACATGAGAAATCAGAGCATATTTAACTGCCAACTACTCAATTCAGATTTAGATTTAAGACGAGAAATGGATTCAAATGGCTAATTGTGTGACAGGATTTATTATTTAGAATGTACGTTAAATATAATCAAATAATAATTCCTTTAATTATTAGTTTGTATGCATTATAATATTTATTTATCAAATATTTGGATGTGTACATTAGAATTTAGAACTATGTGGAAATGGTTGTAGCTTTGTTCTCTTCAATCTAAAAAGCACTGTTCGTTGTAACATTTGGATAGAACTTTGTAAAAATGAATTTACTCTTGTTTTCTTCAACACAAAAGCAATGTTCGTAGCAACATTGTAGATCTGTAGCAGTATTTGTTTGTATGCATTATAATATTATTTGTTTATCAAAAATTTCGATGTGTACATTAGAATTTAGAACTATGCATCAATGTAAAAGGTAAGGGTACTTTTTATTGCATTATGTCGGATGGGGTCACATCCGCATGACGGACGGATTGCTTGTTAGGAACATTGTAGCATAATTGGAGTAGGAATACAAATATGAAAACAATTTCATAAGGAAAAAATAAATAATGAAAAAAATAGTACACATGAAAAACTTAAGTAGACTGGAATACATAATAATTTTAATCAAATATTCACAAATATATCATAAATGTAATAGACTTTTATAACTAGAAACAACCATTTTAATAAGATTAATATGTTGGGAATACACCTACAATAATATATTAGACACATTGATAATGTTTTTTCTCAAAAAAATGTCAATTACTTTTATCTAATAGTTAACTTAATATAACAACCAAATAGCTTGTGGTTGTTAAACTCTTAATTGTATCATCATTGGGATTAAGCTAATAATTTTATCTAATAGTTAATTTAAAATTAATATAAAGCTATTACAATTAAAGTCCAAGTTATCTGGACTCCTAGCTTCCAAATAGAGTTATACTCATCCTTAAATGCACATTAACTGACTCCCAACTACAATGGAGTTGGAGTGTCACATGAACTTCACATTACCATGCCACTAAATACAATTATCACATGAGTTTAAAGGACTTTATTAGGAGTTTAGAAGAGTTTAGTAGGAGTTCCACTCTCACATGGAATACACATTACCATGCCATCAAAGTTTAGTTATCACATTCGTTATTTTGTATTTTTTATTTATTTTTTTCCAACTGCCATAAAGTGCACTTATCACATGATCTATTTTCGATTTTTATGTTGGGGTGGACTATCATCTATGTGTTTTCATCTACGGACGAGAATAAGACAAGAGTATTGTCCATATTGATTTTATGGGCATCGTCCAAAACTCATAATTAACGATTTCAAAAAAATAAAAAATAACTTAGTTAACATACAATTCCTGATAGTTAGAAAAATTAAACTTCAACTTCAACTATTCGATTATTAGATACAACTATTAGCTTAAATCCATTGATGACACAACTATTACCTTAACTTTAACTATATTCACAGTTATCTCGATAACTATTAGATTATTCCAATGGTTATGTAACTATTAAACTAAATTTAGATGAACTCTATCTCTTAGCACGAGAAGTCGATCTTCATTGCACTTAAACCATGCACTGAGAACAATCAGTTAGGCAATGTGTAGCTAATGTGATAGTTTATCTCCATTTGGAAATTGGGAGTTGAGTTAATGTGCATAAGGCTTAGTGTAACTCCATTTCGGGGCTAAGAGACGAGATAACTTAGAGTTTGCTACATTAACTACAATATCTTTATATTAACTTTTAAATTAGTTGTTAGATACAACTATTAGATTAACTCCACTTAGCTCCAATAATGATACACCTATGAGCTTAACAATCATAAATTAAATGGTTGTTATATTAGGTTAACTACTAGATACAATTAATTGGCACATTATTTAGGAAAAAAAATATTATCAATGTGTCAAATATATATCTCTCTGTGTATTTCAAACACATTAATCTTAGTAATATGGTTTTTGCGAGTTTTAGAATTGTTAATTAAGAATTTTGAATGACGCAACAGTACACTGGTATCATTCTTGACCATAAATGAAAAAGCATAGATGATAGTGAACCCTAAAATTCTAAGATATATAAGCCATTAGACATAATAAAATCAAACATATTTTTAAAAAACAAAAATATAAAATCTCAATAACTTGTTACTTCCACACGTATACACGAGTGCACATTAGCTAGACTCCCAGATGCAAAATGTGCTTATACTAAGCCTTAAACGATTTGAGTAGTTTTTAAGCTAATAGTTGTAGAATCATTAGAGTTAAAAGCTAATATTTGTATCTAATAGTTGAACTAATAGTTATCCAATATAACCGTGATTAGAGTTGAAGTTAAGTTAATAGTTGTATCTAATAGCTAATTTAATTTAAATTTAATATATCAACAATTGCAGTTTAAGTAAAAGTCATGATTAGAGTTGAAGTTAAGCTAATAGTTGTATCATCAATGGACTTAATCTCATAGTTTTATCTATTAATCTAATAGTTGTATTTTCAAACTAATGATTGTATCTAATAGTTAATTTAAAAGTTAGTATATCAGCAATTGCAGTTCAAGTAAAAGTCATGATTGGAGTTGACATTAAGCTAATAGTTAAGTCGATAGAAATTTTTATTTGAGATTTTGGGTGGAATACAACCTATGTATTTTCATCTACGGATGAGGATGAGACAAGTGTACTCTCGAGATTGATTCTATGGCACACGTTCAAAATTTGAAATAAATAGTTATAAAAAAAAAGAATATAAAAATTAACTTGTAAGTGATGAATAGATAAACTAGTAGTGATGCATGGATAACTCATCGTTGATGAATGGATAACCAACACTTCATGGAAGATAACTACAAGCACATGAGAATATATATATAATAACTGATAGTTTTTAAATGGTTAATAACAAGAATGTCGGTGATAACATGTAGCTAGGAATGGATAACTCAGAATTGAAATCATTTAACTAAACGAATATGAGGAATAAAAGAATCCAATTTTTTTTCCATTCCATCGTTATCTCTCAACCATTTGATCCCTATCGACGTGATCCAACCACAAACTATGTGGGTGTGCTATTTATATTAACTCTAATGATGTGGTATGAATAATAGATAAAGTTATATTATTTTAATATAAATATATATATATATATATATATATATATATATATATTAAGTGACTATTTCTATCGAAATTCACCGTTCACTTTGAGATAATATATAAACACCCATCGACGTAATAACCATCACTGAAGTGATGTCTTGGAAGAAACCATCACTGAAGCGATGGTTAAAGAAACGGGTAACAATTTATTTTATGTTTATTTTCATATGAATTTTAATTTTTTTTAATAGTACTTGTTTTATGCTTATATTAGCTCTAATGATCTAGTATGAATAATAGATAAATTGATATTATTTGATAGACGTTTTTATTTGATATTTGGGGTGGACAACAACCTATGCTATTTCATCTACGAATGAGGATGAGACAAGTAAAATGTCGAGATTTATTCTATGGAAGTTGTTCAAAATTCGAAATATACAATTATAAAAAAAGGAATATAAAAAAGAACTAGTAGTTGATGAATGGATAACTGGAAGAAATGCAAGGATAACTTGTAGCTGATGAATGGATAACCAACACCTCATGGGAGATAAGTAGAATATTGTGAGATAATTTGAAAAAAAATATAAAATTAACTAATAGTTGATAAATGGATAACAGGAATAATGTTGGTGATAACATGTAGATAGGAATGGATAACGCACACTCGAACCCATTTAACTAGAAGAATAGGAGGAATAAAAAATATTTCACATTCCATAGCTATGTCTCAACCATTTGATCCCCATCGACGTGATCCAACCACAAACTATGTGGGTGTGCTAGTTGCATCATTAATGGAGTTAAGCTCATAGTTGTATCTATTAATCGAATAGTTGTATCTAATAATCGAATAATTGAAGTTGAATTTTAATTTTTCCAACTATCATGAATTGTACTTATCACATGTTAACTAAGCTATTTTTTATTTTTTTGAAATTATTAATTATGAATTTTGGATGATGCCCATAGAATTAATATGGGCAGTACAAGTGTCTCACTATTGTTCATAGATGAAGATGGTAGTCCACCCCAAAATTCTAAGATATATACGCCTATCGGCATAATTAGCTAGATTCCCAAATACCAAATAGAAGAATTTTTTCAGGAGTTCAAACGATTTTTATAGTAGTTCGATTGTTACACGAGTGCACATTAGCTAGACTCCTAGATGCTAGATGTACTTCGATTAAGCCTTAAGCGATCTAGTTGAAGTTAAACTAATAGTTGTAGAATCATTGGAATTAAGCTAATATTTGGAGTCTAATAATTAAGCTAATAGTTATACAATAAAACTATGATTAGAGTTGAAATTAAGTTAATAGTTGTAGAATCATTAGAGTTAAGCTAATAGTTGTATCTAATAGTTAATTTAAAAGTTAATATATCCGCAATTGCACTTCAACTAAAAGTCATGAATGGAGTTGAAGTTAAGATAATAGTTGTATCATAAATGGAGTTAAGCTCATAGTTGTACCTATTAATTGAATAGTTGTACATCTAATAATCGAATAGTTGAAGTTGAAGTTTATTTTTTCTTGATCTTTTTTAAATTATTAATTATGAATTCCGGACGACGCCTCAAAATTCTAAGATATATAAGCTTATCGGCACAAATATATTTTATCCTTTGTTTAATAGCCATCTATCTCCACAAAACTAAGTAGTTGACTATTCTTATCCATATTCACCGGCCACTACTTGTGGTTGTGCTAATATCTACACCGAATATTAAAAGAATTCAAAATACCAATACACCCAATTATGCTACTATGATTGGATTGTGAGCATTCACATCCATGTTCAATAAAAGTTAATATATTATGATTGTATCTATTGCATGTTTAATTTTCCAACTAATGATTGTATCTAATGGTTAATTTAAAAGTTAATACATCATCAATTGCACTTCAAGTAAAACTCATGATTGGAGTTGACATTAAGATAATAGTTACATCGATAGACATTTTTATTTGATATTTGGGGTGGACTACAACCTATGCTTTTTCATCTACGGATGAGGATGAGACAGATGTAATGTCGAGATTGATTCTATGGTAGTCGTTCAAAATTTGAAATAAACAATTATAAAAAAATTAATATAAAAAATAACTGGTAGTTAGATGATGAATGGATAACTCGTAGTAATGCATGGATACCTCATAGTTGATGAATGAGTAATCAATAGTTCATGGAAAATAACTGGAAGAATGTGGGATGAAAAGAAAAAAGAACATAAAAAATAATTGATAGTTGATAAATAGATGATAGGAAGAATGTTCGTAATAACATGTTGTTAGGCATGGATAACTCACAGTTAAACCTGTTTAACTGGAAGAATATGAAGAATAAAAAAAACAAGTTGTCTTCCATTCCATAACTATCTCTTACCCATTTGACTTCTATCGACATCATCCATCCACAAACGATACAACTATTAGCTTAAGGTCAACTCCAATCATGAATTTTTCTTGAACTACAATTGTTGATATAAATTAACTTTTAAATTAACCATTAGATACAACCATTAGTTGGAAAACTAGTACATCCACATAGTTTGTGGATGTACTAGTTTTCCAACTAATGGTTGTATCTAATGGTTAATTTAAAAGTTAATTTATATCAACAATTGCAGTTCAAGTAAAATTCATGATTGGAGTTGACCTTAAGCTAATAGTTGTATCATCAATGGACTCAAGCTCATAGTTGTATCTATTAATCGAATAATTGAAGTTGAATTTTAATTTTTCCAACTATCACGAAGTGTACTTAGCACATGTTAACTAAGCTATTTTTGAATTTTTTGAAATTATTAATTATGAATTTTGGACGATGCCCATAGAATCAATATGGACAGTACACATGTCCCACTATCGTTAGCAGATGTATATGGTAGTCCACCCCAAAATTCTAAGATTTATATGCCTATTGACGTAATATAATGTATGGGGAACTTTATTAGGAGTTCAAACGATTTTATTAGGAGTTCGACTATTACACGAGTGCACATTAGCTAGACTCCTAGATGCCAAATGTACTTCAACTAAGCCTTAAGCGATTAAAGTTGAAGTTAAACTAATAGTTTTAGAATCATTGGAGTTAAGGTCATGAATCGAGTTGAAGTGAAACTAATAGTTGTACCATCATTGGATTTTATAAGTTCATAGTTGAAGTTTAATTTTTCCAACTATATTTATCCTAAGTTATTTTATATTTTTTTGAAATTATTAATTATGAATTTTGGACAACGCTTATAAAATCAATATGGACAATACACTTGTCTCATTATCCTCTTGCCAATATCTTTTAGCCTTTATTTAATAGCCATCTATCTTCACAAAACTACAAAATTAAGTAGTTGACTATTTTTATCCATATTCACCAATCATTTGTGGCTGCAGTGATAATATCCACACCTAACACACCTAATATTAAAAATAATATCCACACCTAACACACCTAATTACCCCATTAGGTGTTTTTCTCCGAAGAAGTTCAAAAGACAACTGTAGCTTTCGTCGTCTATGCGCTCAACCCTGCTCCTCCATCTGTCCTGTTGGCGATCCGGTGGTCCTCCGCGTGTGGTCTTCTCGATCCGCTGGTTTTTTTGTTTACCCACTGTTTGCTGAAGTTTTCCACCACCTCGGACAATGCTTGTTCCTGAAGTTTCCCCTGCCTGGCCAATTTGCATTTAACATCAAATCGGACAGAATTGTTTTCCTACCAGGCAAGGCATCAAATCGGACAGAATTGTTTTCCTACCAGGAAAGGCAATACAATGGAAACTATAAACGATGACTGCCGCTAGCTCAGCTCCAGGGAGGCTTTTATTGATATTTTTCGAGGCTTTTATTGATATTTTTCATGAGTCGAAGAGCTGCCAAGTTTGGAAACATTGGGATCTTTGGAGGTGTTGAGGGAAAACAGATGTGAAGTTGAAAAGCATAAGGGGTTTCATACCAGAGCTGCACTCTCCATATTCCTCTACAACATAACTCGCGGACGTACATCCCTCACAAAACGAAAGTATATCAACGTAATATCGAAGCTTTGCTTTTAGGATTCGAATTTCTCCAATCAGAAATTTACAAGTTGAATTCCACCAAAATCATAATCGCTGGTATTGGCAGGAAATTGGAAAAGCAACAGCAATACATGAAGCGATTAGCAATATGTTCAGGTTACGAATACATTCATGCTAAGAAGAGTTTATGGGTGAGAGCGTCAGCATCGGTATGTCTGAATCAAGTAGCACGAAGACAACAATGTCCGCCATCGAAGATATCTTCAAAACTCTCGACATGAATTGCCAGGACGACATCGGGGAAGTTTTCGGACATCCGAGGGCCAACCAAGGCCGTCAGATTTTCATCGGGAAACCCTAGGGTCGAAGAAAGAAGAGGAGCTATGCATCTCTTTCGCAATTATTGCGAGCCTCCGAGCGCTCTTGAGAGCCTTTCGGTAATCATTCACTTATTTCTCTCTCTTCCCCCTTTATTTTTATTGTTTTTTGTTCTATTTTCGTTTTATGGTTTTCCAAAGGTTTTCCCTCATGGATTCACTGGTTTGATCTCCATATACACCCATTCTTTTAAACCGCGGTTGAATTTGAGCACGGGCCCTTGTGGTCTGAAATAGAACTGCAGAATGGGGGCATACAATCTTAATTCAGGGGACGTTTCGGTTTTCGCTCAGTCGATGAGCTGCGCACTCTGTAGCCTAATCCAGATAACGGTTTAGCTTTAAAATATTCCCAAAACTCATTTATTGATCATGGTCTGAGAGATAAAATAAATTATATTCTGGTTAAAGGAGTCTTGGGCAGTTGAATCTTCATGGACGGCTTACATTACACAAGTTTAGATACATAAGACTGTGGTAGATAAGCACCCTACAAAATATTACAAAAAATAGATAGAAACACGGTCAAGTTGTGTAGTTAACGGAAGAGACTTGATTTGCACAAAGGTTGCCCCCCAAATATGAAGATTTATATTTAACAACTAAGCACTTGCCTGCACAAGCAACCTGGATTCAGCAGGAGTAATGAGGGTCTTATAGCCAGAACCTTTCTTCTAACGAACGGTCTGTAATAAAATCATACAGGGCGTAATCGTCACAAGCTTTTGAACCAGATTTCAAGTATTAGTTTCAAGTATTAGTTTTGTCTGTTTCAGACCTTACATTAATATTCTTTGGCTCTGCATTATTTAATCTCTTTCCTTTTGGCTTACAGAAATTTTAAATTTCACCACAATTATGGAGACGACTGAAAAAGGTAAGTGGGGTTTTCTTTGCCGACTTGGCCTTAATTTTCAATGCAATCTTATAAACTCAAACGATTTCTGAAAAATTTTATCCTTGGAATTCTTAATTTTGGTCGTTAATTTATGGTCCGTTAATATTTAAAATCCATTTAATGATCTTAAAACAAATATAAATTATGTTGAAGATACTTGATTTTGATAATGGATTTATTTATTTATTGTTTGTGTTAATTGTTTAAATTTGAGAGTTTAATTGTTCAAGCTGTTCATAATTGTTATTGCCAACATAGTTTTCCATGGCAATTAAAACGGGAACAACTCATTAACATTGCAAACGGATACACGCATCCCTCTGCATGGAAGATTGGAAATACTTCTTTTGTTGAACCGGCATTATCTATGTTCCGATTGTTTTGGATGAAACTGTAACTCACTAAAAGGGATTTCTGCGTAAAAGCACTGTTTTTTTCACAACAGTCTGAAAACTGTTAGTTTGGTTAAAATATTGACAATGCCGAAATTGTTAGAAAAATCTTAGGAGTGGAGCTATAAATGATGCAATATTTATTGTTTTGTCCATGCAGTCTTCTTATGATCAACAACTCTTCTTATGATCAACAGCTCTGTTTTGTGAGAAACTCCATTGTAGCTATAAATAATGCAAAATATTTAACTGTTTTGTCTATATAGTCCTTTATGATCAATCATTATGTTTTGTATTTATTAACTTTATTTTTCTGTTTTATTCAACTAACTTTAATTTTGGAACTGTTCCAAGAATCCAATGTTCACTTGCATAGGTTGATATTTTGGTAATTTTTCAGTTTCATTGACATTTACCTCCATTTTGATTGTACTTCTCAATGCTTACACAGGTTGATATAAACCTCCCTTAACCAAAACCATGATTAGTTGATTATAATTCATTAATATTCTACAGTGGAAAACGTATTAATGAAACTGAAAAGAATAGTATCATTGAATGCCTACGAGTGGCTTTTGGAGCAATTGGCTCGCAGAGCTGTTTGGTTAGCTCATTGGATTTTTTACGTAGCTCACTAGAGCTTAAATAGCTCGAGGAAGCTTGGAGTATAGATGAGACGGGAGCTCGGAATTTAAATTCCTGGAGCATGCATAGAGACATGAATCTCTGAATGTATTGATTTTTTGAGAAAAAAATAAGCTTGAGAAGGTTTCTTGGTATTTGAAATTGATTTCCTGTGTATAAATTGTGAAGTTTACAATTACATTGTCTAAATTATTAATTTACACAGAGAAACCACAGTCTGCATAATGGTTTTGCGCACAAAGGAATTGTTGATCAAAGTTTATTCCTTATTGGAAACGATTCTAGGTTAATCTACATTATATTGTTTGTGTCCAGTGGAATTCTAATTGAATTGATAAGAATTCATGTGCATATTACAATAATTGCAGGCAGATCGATATTGGGGTCGTGCAGAGCACGTATGAGGGCAGAAACTAAGTCTTCTTGCTGCGTAGAGGTTATTATAAGTCTTACACAGTTAAATCGACCGTGTATGTGCGTTACAAGGCAAATCAATGGTGAAGAGGGGTCTTGATAAGGAGTTTGCATAGCCGAAGGTTGAGATCAAACATCATTTTGATTGATGGACAGCAGGGTACGTCGCAGTCAGAGTCAAAGGAACAGAATTGGGTTTTTTGGAATGCAGTAAGACTATGGTCAAGATGCATTGGTCATATGCGAAGGGCAAGGTTATGGTAAGACACCTTTGCATGTTGCGACAGGAGTATGGTTGTAAAGTCTTGGTCACATTCGCAAAAAATGAAGTTTAGGAGCAGCGCTTTTTGTTTTGTAACGAGGGCTTAAAGTCCAAAACCAGGGTTTTGTAAGAGAACACTAAGCACTTTGGCATACAGCGCAATCATGGTTGGGTGCAATGCTTTTAGTGTTGAAATGGCGGAGACTGCCATAAAAAAAAGTGGAAGAGTTAAATTAGTCATGGTTTGCCAATTTAGCTGTATGCACATGTATAACAATGTTTTTTTTTATAAAACATTAGGGTGAGAGATAAAGTGTAATAAAAAGGTGCAGCGCTAATGGAGTTAGTGCTAATGAAATGGCGGGGTTTACCCAAAATTAACTTTCAGTTTTCCTCCAAAACTTAGTACAGTATGAATATGGACATTATAAATTCATTCAATCGCTCTTGATAAAGTTTTTTTATGGAGAAACCGTTGAAATTAACATGAAAACTCGAAAATTGGTAAAACCAGCATAGATCCATCTTAAATCTGGATCTAGAAAGCACCGAGAGGGATCCAATTTCTTTAGGTGTAAGTTATTTTTACGTTAAATTTTTAAATGTTCATAAAAAATTACACCTCAAACATTTTGATCAATTTAGTGGTAAATACTGGTTTAACAAGAATCTTTTAATTACTTTTCATTTAGTTTTATTATTTGGTGAATTGATTTTGGGTTGAGTGGAAACTATATAAATATATGAATCCACAATAATGTTTTTTTGTTATGTCGGCTAACATAACGTGACAGGATCTTCCCCATACTGGGTTCAGAACACTCGCTTCTCTTGGTGCAAAAATAAAAAAACAAAGGAAAATTGATACAAACGGAAACAGAGGAAAATTGGTTGAAATAGAAAGAGAGAAAATCAACCAATTCTCATCTTCTGCCAACCCTTAGCCAGGACTAGGCTGCTTTGGCTGGTAGTGGCTAGCTATAATCATTGCTATATTTTCCATAAACAAATATGTCATGGATTAGTTGTGAGGGAAACATTCATCTTGACACCTGAATTTAGTCTTTTACAGGTGTTCGAAATGTGAAATCCCTCCCCACAAAAAGTAAAACCATACACTATATCCCTTGCACTGGCAACGAAACCAATACGAAATAAAAACCAAAAGGAAAAAAGAAAACACATTCAAAGAAAGCCAGGTCCTTAACTAATATGATCCATCCATTACATTAACCAATTTAAAGGAAATAATTAGCCTTCCTAACGCTCATACATAGTAAAAGGCTATGTTCGCCAATTGAAGGGCGTTTTCCATTACATTTAACAATTTAAATGAAA
Source organism: Pseudotsuga menziesii (assembly GCA_001517045.1). Lineage (NCBI taxonomy): Eukaryota > Viridiplantae > Streptophyta > Pinopsida > Pinales > Pinaceae > Pseudotsuga > Pseudotsuga menziesii. The sequence goes on along the minus strand of LPNX010063006.1, from coordinate 355,237 downwards.
TAATTAATCTGTCCAACACTCATACACAGTGAAAGGTTCCATCCATCACTTGAAGGCTGTGTTCCAAAAAA
>LPNX010063006.1:341549-354896 GCA_001517045.1 Pseudotsuga menziesii | reverse complement strand
AAATTGAAATAATCACTCATACACAGTGAAATAAGTCGTGCTTTTCTAGGTGGAGAGCGTGAGGCTGTCGTAGAAGCGTTGCAAAATGGTGGCTTTGTCGAACAGTTTCAGGCAACTAAGAGAAGAGTTATCTAGTGGCCTCTTAAAATATAATTGCTCAGTTTTTGGGTGTGTTTCTTATTCTCCTACTCCATTATATTGTCTTGGCTTGGATGGGCCAATGAGTGTGCCCTCCAACAACAATATGTTTCCAGCTAGGGTGCAAACCACATCAATCAATTCCATGATGGTCAGGAAGCCAAGTTTCTCCTCCATAAACAATTTGGTAAGCTTTATTACAGATTCCAAATCTTTCTACATATTTATGGATCGTACTATCTTTCTATCAGTCAATCGGGATAACCAAGTTAGATGAAATATAGGTTAAACCGGTGTTGGATTTGAATGGAAGGGGACATATTTATTTGGGCATTTCAGTATGCAAATAACATTGTTTCGTGGTGATTTCGCTGGTATTGTCACCACCTTTTATATGGGAAAGCAAGGATGGATATTTGAAAGAGAAAGAGATGAAAAAGGATAGCAGAAACTTTGAGCAACAAAGACACATAATTTAAGCTGGAAAAATTCCTTAGATTTATGAAATTTTTAGCATAGATTTATGAATTTCACTTAATTTAAGTTGGAAAAATTTCCTTACATTTATGAATTTTTTTAGAATATATTTATGAATTTCTTTAACATTGAAGCCTTAGTATAGTCTGGAAAATCAATCAGGACTATAGAATTAACATGGCCATGTAGGGGTGTACCTTGATCCTAATTTGACATTTTTCATTAATAATGATTGCTTTTTAGTAGGTTTGATGATACACATTCGGTTAATCAAAGTGGAAATTATTCAATAATAACCATAGCTTTTGAGGTAGTTTCCCTACGAGGCAGAGGATGTTGTCCAAGTCAGGTAGTTACAAGCAGGTAAGGCCATTTTGAGTTCTTGCGCTAGGTGCACCTTGCCATATAAACGTTTTTAACATCAAAATGGTTAGTGCATGTGAAATCCTGAAAAAGAAGCTGACATGGGCTTGTTCTTCAACAACATGACCCGTGGAATTGGATAATGGCACTCTAAGGAACTATGCAACAAATGGCAGATTCGAGGAGCAAGGAGGCCTCAACTCCTACAATGGAGAACACAGTGCTAAAGAGTATGGGGATGAAAGGAGTCTAACGAGCTTCCTTAGCTACCACCATAAATCTCCAAATGGACCGCCCTGGAAGAAATGGGATAGTTTGCTAGTGAAAAATTTGTAGAACGGGCACACAATCTCTAGGGAGGAGGAAAATGAGGACACACTCGGGTCGAAATGAGTTGCATGTGATAAACCTGGACGGTGGCAACAGAGGATGTTTTATGTTTGGTAAACTATGATGCTTGGTATGAGGGGTTTTTGTGTGTTTTTAGAAGTGATATTAAGGAATATGCCAGTTTCAAATTCGTTGAGTCTCTGTTCTCAGTAGGTAAAGTTGTTATGTTCACCTCTATGTAAAAATTTTGATGGTACTGTTGGCTTGTCGGATTGTTATTCAAGTTTTGTATAGTATGAATGGGAGTCTTGTAACGGGTTCTGTAAGATATGAATGGGAGTCCTGTAGTCCCTGCCAAAAACTCAAACTACCAACCCATTGTATATATTCAAATATTGTAACAAGTAATCAAATGTGTTTTCCCTTAAAGAACCAATAACAACCTCAATGAAGTAAAACTAGAACTTTAAATACTATGATTTTGGTTGATATAACTGGAACATGTAAACTAATTAGGTTGATATAACTGGGGTATGAAAATTCATAATAACGACGAATTTGACTTAATCTAATATTTCTAGCTATTATTAGATTGCTAGCTAATTAGTGAAATTGGGTTAAATTACTTGGAACCTTGATATAATTTTCAATCATAATCTCATGGATCACGTTGTAGAATCGAATAGCTTCTGATGATCTCATGGATCACGTTGTAGAATGCATCTTGTAGAATCGAATAGCTTCTAATGATCTCATGGATCACGTTGTAGAATCAAATAGCTTCTGGTGAGATGGGATTTTAACTAAATTCATTTTTTATTGTTCATAGAAAAGGCAAAATACCTATGACTATCTACATTAGTATTTCATTAGTAAATGGTGTAGCATAAGCCTTATTATAATATCTTATTTTCTCATATAAATTCTTATACTATCTTAAAGCATTATTTCTACTTCTCATATAAATTGTTATAATATCTGAAGGATTTGTTTGTCCCATAAGTTAAGTTAATTTGTGAAAGAACTATTTGCTGAAATATTATGTGTATAATTCATTTAAAAAAATTGTTAGAGGAATTGCTTGCTTTTTCCAAGGAGGAATACATTCAGAGAGTGTTAATTCTCCTATGTTCTTACTTTTGGGGTAAAGGTTAATTTACCTGGGGTAATGGTTAATCAATTTAATTAGTGTACCATTCACAGGCCATGGGGAAGCAGAGTTGAAATTCGGGAAGCTACAAACCATAGAGTTGGAATTCATAATGTTGAGCTAAACTTTATGAAGTTGCAAGCAACAAGGTTGAAATTCACATAATTCCCAGAACTTTCACTGATGTATTTCCCAACCGGTTGTAGAATTACCCCGCTATTAGTATGTCCATTGATTTCCATCCCCCTTACTCAAGAATCCTATGACAAGCACCGGTGACCCAGCAATAGGTTCATGTGTTTTTTATAAATTAAACTTCAACAAAGAAGGCTTGAATCACACTATCACAATGAAATGCTCTGGGAAGGAAGGGAGAATTTGAGTGTTGAATGATTACACTTTATATAGGGAGAAATAATTGTGTCGGGACTATGGTTGTGTTGATTCCTTGGCAGAGAAAGTAGAAAGAATATTATACGTTCTCTAATATTGTGTCTGGACTTTGATATTTATTCTTTTCTTTCTGTTAATCGAGGGGAGTTTTGCAGTTCATTTGGGATTTCTGTACTTTTTTATTCGCCTTCCTCCCGCGGTAGACCTGGGGCACTGCAGGTGTCTACAATGGCCTCAGATTGGGTTGATTTCTTTAGAGGAATGAAGAAGCGAGTGGCAGCAGTTGTCGTCTTCCTCTCATTTATTGAGAAACATGAGCTGGAATGGGAAATTCCATACTCCATAGCAAGGGTTTCCTTCAAATCTCCATTATTGGCTTCATTTTACAATTTATCTTTCACCAGCAAAAAATACAGTTTATCTAGATGTAATACAAGGCACAACCATACGTGATGCTACATTCAGGTTCTTCTTGGCAGACTTTCTGGTGTCAGAATTATGGAATGCCTTACTTGCAGTAGTTGATCTTTTGAGTATTAGTCAAAATAGGTTCTCATGAATCGATCCTTGTGAACCATCTTTATAAGTGGTCTATTGTTGATTGCTCATTGGACACTGCTATGTCCTTCGGCCACTTGGTATTTTATTGTCTTGTTTGGGCACTTCAATTTGAAGTGAAGTTCATCAAAGTAAAAAAATAAACTGTGTTGCCATTTATTCATAATAACGTTCGAAATGTTAGTTGTCAAGAGAGGTACCAAATTTTTAACCAAAGGTTGTGACTAAATACAATTTCTAAAGAACATGATCTAATTCCTATGATATAATTGTGATAAATTCTTTTAAGTCCAGTAAATTGAGTTCGTAGATTCTCATATGATAGTTCACCAGTTTGTATTTATATATGTAGCATACAGGCATGGAGCTTGGGAGATTTTTGGGAACTCTTTGGTCGCTTCCTTTTTGGGGGGAGCTTGTAGAAGTTCCCTATATATTTAAGAGCTTCCAAAAGCTTCTTGACAGGCATGGAACTTCTAAAATCTTTTTCCCATGTCAGGCCCAAAATCATAATGAATGTGCCAAAAATCAATTGAATGATTGTTGGTTCTCGTGCCAAAAAATTACCAACAGTAAAAAAGTTGGTTGAATCTATCAATCATGCCATTTTAAAATTTTTGAAGGTCATAGATATTAGGAGGGTTCACACCTCTTACCTCTTTACCTCTTTAGATTTGTATTTTTATAACTAGCTTACATTATTCTTATTGATTGATGTAGCATCTTAATATTTTCAGTGTTGTAAATTCAATGGGTACATTCCTTCCGAAATTGGAAACCACCATTCTCTAGAACTCATAACCTTACATAAAATTACCCACGAGGGATTTGAACTCATGAGTCATAACCTTACATTTATAACTTCTCATCTCAGTTACTCATTACCAATTGCTCTGTTGTTGTAAGTTTATATTTTAATTTAATTGAAAAAAATGAAATATTTTGCATTTTGAATGCTTGTTGACTTTTGGCCAAGTCATTCTGACTTTTTGGCCCTGTCAAGTTATTTCCAATTCCAAATTTCAACACTGATCTCGATATATGGTCCTAATTCTGAATCTAGGCATATATGGTACCCCGTATTTAGCTGGTTGCATTCAGTAGCATAAGTAAATGGAAGAATTACTCAACATTGATCTCTAGAGGTGCTTGGATTTTTCTTTTGTGTTGAGGAAAGCTTCAGGTTTTATCCATGCACAATCCCTTGTGACAATAATCTCCATGAAACAGGCAACCTCACCTTTCAATCCACCAGCTTGGCAAGCTGGGACTGTGCTTGATCCTTTAGCTTGTCAAATTCCTTAGTGACATTAATAGCATTTCCATTTATATCCTCCTTCCAGTCCTCTTTACTCATATTTATTCCCATGGCTTTGTTTTTAGATTCAAGGGTCCATTAAGTGAGTTTGATTTGCAGATTGTGGACTTATTCAGAATTTGCCTTCCAATGGTGTAGCCTGTGCCTTTTGGGGGTTTATTTATACTGGTGGGCTAGCAGAATTTTTGTGTCTTTCCAAGTAGCACCCCACTTCTCCAGCTCTTTAAGGAACTTAGTCTGAGCCTCAGTGCACATGTGACATACTAGAACAATCAGCTCCAACTTTTTTTCCCCTTTCCTTCCCCCTTCATGTTGATTGAGGCATCTTGGGAATTACCGAGTTAGAAGCCTCAGAAGCAGTTTTAGACTGGGTCCTCCAGCTAGAGTCCCCCTCCTCATCAGAAACCAGACCAGCCTCAGATTTGGAGTTATCAAACTCCACTGATAGGGATGGGAGTCATTCCAAAAGAGGCTTCATAGCAATCACGTGGAATAAACTGAATTCAATCGCAGAAAAACAAGGAATCCCCTGGTGAGAAGGCCGATCAAGATATAAAGATAACCTTACTGGAATCTATGGGATAGATTTATAGTGGCACAGCTGGAAGATGCAACAGACCTTGATAATGGTATGATGGCACAACTTTGTTCTCTGTTGATGCTAGCTTGTTCCTTTTATGTTGTGAAGAATGGAAATTCCAAATTGTAGAAGGTAGTGTTTCAATGATAGAGCTCTTATGTCTTCATAAGCTTATAAGATGCTTTTGCTTTGATGCATGTGCCTGGATAGTTCTTTAATTGTGCCAGGGATACTATTGAATCTATGGGATAGATTTATAGTGGCACAGTTGGCAGATGCAGCAGACCTTGGTAATGGTACGATGGCACAGCTTTGTCCTCTGCTGATGCTAGCTTGTTCCTTTTATGTTTTCAAAACTGGAATTTCCAAGTTGCAGAAGGTAGTTTTCCAATGATAGAGCTCTTATGTCTTCAGAAACTTGTAAGATGCTTTTGTTTTGATGCACGTTCCTGGATAGGTGGCATTTGTTGCTCATATCAACAGCTACATTATTGATGATCCAGTGATGAAAAGATACCTTCCAATTGATCCTATGACAAATTATCTCTTTGATATAATGAAAGATGGCATTCTTCTATGGTATGAATACTCAATTAACTAATAATTACAGCCTTGTTGCAATTATAGGATAGCTGCATTTCATTCAGTTTTGACTATACTTGGATCTTTTGGTTTGTTCATACAACTAGCTGTTATCATATTTCTGAGAATGAAGACAATTATTGTTTCTATTTTTGTGGGCATGATGCAGTAAATTGATCAATGTCATTGTTCCTAGCACCATTGATGATCGAGCAATAAATACGAAATCAAAGCTTAATCCATTGGAAATCAATGAAAATCATACAATTTGCCTCAATTCTTCAAAGTCCATTGGATGAACAGTAGTAAATATTGGAACACGGGGCTTAGTTGAAGGGTGGGTAAGTGAAATATTCTGTATAGTTGTATATAGGTTGTTAAATTACATATTGTATCTGAGGACTTATATGATGGGATGGTAGGTCAAATAAGCTGTATATTTGATCCCACCTTTATATATTACCACTTATAAACTATGTTAGCTTAATTCAATAGCTAAGTGTTCTGAGTTATATGTCTTAATATTGAAAGATTTAAGGCTGCTGTAACTGGAATAATTATCTTTATGCTACATGTCTAACTCTCTCTATTTGGCTGTGTGCTTTACCTCATGGTTTCATGGACTAGATCGTTAAAGTACCTATTTCATAAATCACAGAGGCCCAACCAAAGAGATGTGGGATTCAAACTGTGGAAGCACATAACTCAGCCACTAAGACCTCAAACACAGACAGATAAGCACTGTGAAAATCAACCAAAAACATCCCATGTGTCCATCGGATTGATAGGATATAAATGATGGCACCATGCTATCGTCATCCAACTGTTTCACAAATTCCATACATGGTATTGGTTGAGTATACAGAGCACAACAAACAATACTTAGTATGCTATAGATCATTTAATGTTGATGTGTATGTTTGATCGTGGTTAAATTTTGAGCAACTCAAAATCTATCCGTCATCAAGCATACACAACACCATGCCAAGTATTACTTCCTTTTATCACCACCATCTATCAAATCATTTCACTTTTCAACTCGACTCAATTACCATTTGGAATTCGTCCTTGTTTTTAATACACTACAAAACGAGGTATGACCGAGTTTAGATATCTTCATTCTCATACATGAAATTTAGACATTGATTGTGTAGTGAGCATAATCATGATTGAAAATGTTAGTTCAAGGGTTGAAAGTCAAAGTGTTAAGGAGATCGTTGAAGAAAGTGGTTGAAATATTAATAACCTAGAGAAGAGGAAATATCGAGCATTGATGGCATAAGGTGGTGACTGTGAGAATTAGATTTGAGACAATGAAATCTATGAAAACAAAGAAAAAATCAGTACCATGGGATGGCAGATTAGGGGGAGAAGTAGGGTCTCTATTACGAGTCCTCAAGAACTGTGATATTTCTTTGGTTAAACATGAAGGATTTGATTTGGTTTGTGTTGGAGATTCACCCTTTCTTATGTATCAGTTTGTGTCTTCTTCACTATTTTACTCCATTGCACTTTAGAATTTTATATTTGACATCTCGCATAATATAAAACTCGGTCACTATTTGGTTGTTCTTTTTTGCAAAGTATTTGTAGAATTGAATGGATGTTAAGGGTTGATTTTACTGTTAGTAACCAACTCCTTTTGATGGATTCTACCTCAAATACAAATTATTGTTGAGTTGTTGAATTCTTCGATGCTTAAATCAATTTTTTTGTCACTTTAATCATCTTCATAATTACCTAATATTTGATTGCATGTGCATGTGATGCTTCCATACAAATAAAATCCATGTATTTTTCCCTGTTATGTTGCATTTCCCAGGATAGTTTGAAATCCATGTATTTTTCCCTGTTATGTTGCATTTCCCAGGATAGTTTGAAATCCATGTATTTTTCCCTGTTATGTTGCATTTCCTAGGATAGTTTCAAAACGGTCTAAAAGTTAATACTCAAGTAGATTCTTAATAATATTTAAAGTAGATTCTTAATAATACATTGATAAACTTGAAAAAGGTAAAGGGTTTCTCTATCAATATATAATCTTTCTATATGGTTGCAATTTCTAAAGATTCATTTAACTGAGAAAGTCAATTGTGAACATTTAATTGTCGTGTTTCTGCATTTTATCTAATCAGACGATGTGTATATTGTATTTGCAGCCTCATCTTGTCCTTGGCTTGATATCTCAAAATATCAAGGTACGTTCTGATGAGCTTTAGTTCTAACAGTGCATGGTAAGAGCTGCAATCTGACATGATTCTCTAAGATCAAAAGGGTGATATTATTTAATGTGTTTGCTTATACAAGTGTTGAATGATGCTGTGTAACTTTGAATCTTATCCTTATTTATACACTGGTTTGAGAGGGATCACTTTATTGGCATTGTCTGAAATGTATCTTGTATTGCAGTCACTCTATTTTTCATAGTTGCTTCCTCTGTCTTGCAACAGCACTCGAGACCATCCTTGGATGATCCAGGTATCACATGCTTGTCTTTAATCCTGTAGTCTTATCTTTCCTCAGAATATTTTAGTATCATCTAAAGACTAAATCTAGATCCATGAATTCTGTTCAGACTCCTTTCAACTATTATTGTTATCCTTGTCCTTGCAACAGACCAGATTTCCTATTCTAAGGAATGGGGTATAATATCCACTCTAAAGTTGTCATTTGCTTTGATCAGCCACAGGCTACCATGAGACCACTCTGTAGTGCACCTGATTCCTCTTTTTTTGGAATTGGTTACTAATTCACTTCCATTTCTGTGCTTCATTTCCAAGTTTGATTAGGCTGCAACATTCATATGAAGCTAGCAAGTTTTTAAATGCAAACTCCACACATTGGAGCAATTTGAAAATGGGCACCTTTAAAAAAACATGGTCAACATCTTCATCATTCCTGCAATAGCTGCAGTTTTCATGTGCTAATCCTATGTTATAAAGCTTTCCTTTTGTCAGAGCACCATATATAGAATGTATCAAGCAAGGAGCTAGATTTTAAAGAAAACCCTTGCATCCCAAATAGATTTCACTTTGTGCCATTTATGCTTGTATCATTAAGGTTCCAGTGTCTTTTAAGCTTGGTTTGAATGGAAGGTCCAGGGTTCATCTTTTTGTACAAACATCTTGTGTTTTATATTGGGATAGATGCCCCATAACTCAAATCAAATGCATTCAATTATGTAGAAAAACCTTGAAATACATCCAACAAGAACATTAGTCAAAGATGCCTATTAGATCTCAAACACGTAAGTAAGTTTGGCTTTCATTAAAGTTGGGCACATTCTTGAGTTAAGTTGGACTGGTGTATTTGCTTCTTTGTTAATAGCTTCTAAATTTAATATGCAACTATTTCTGAAACAGACACGGCCAGTGCTGAGGGGACATTGGCTTTGAAGGTTTGGCTTCGACTTTTATCTTTTCTTTCCTTTTCAATCAAAGCCTAAAGGTCTAAAGTGAATGGAGGAGGGTCTTATGTTCAACTTCACTCATTGGTTAAAGAGTTTTGAGTAGCACATTTCTTATCTGACAGCAAGGTTTGACCAGTAACTCAGTTTGTCAAATAATTCTAATTCTCCATGGAATACTTGTGTTGCAGAGTAAGGCTGAAGAGGTTTCCCTAGGCTTGGATGGCAAAAGCATATTTCTTGTTGGTAAGTTTCGGATCTCGACAAAACAAAATCATTTTCAAATTTTACTATATGCACTCTTGGAATCTATGCAATATTAATAAAAGAAAGGAGTGGGGTCACCACAATATGTAATACGATACACTTTTAAGTAATTTGTTGTTTTACAGGAATGATGGGTTGTGGAAAGATCGGTGTGGGAAGAATTCTGTCATAAGCTTTACGGTATTACTTCTTTGACATGTATGTTACAAAGGCCGAGGATGTGAATTTGAAAGTCAACTATCATTCTCAATTGTATATTGCATATGTTTTTCTGTGTAATACGAAACATTTTGATATGTATCTTGTTGTATATGTGCAGTGATAAGTTGACTGAAGAGTCTGCAGGTGGAACACCTGTAGCACAAATCTTCAAAGGGAAAAATGAAGAGTACTTTAGAGATTCTGAGGTGATGCCTATTTCCCTTCATCAAATTTTACTCCAACCCACTTCTACATGATTCAAAGAAGGAAACCAAAATGATTTTCATTGTATGCTTCCTTTATTATCTATGAATTCATTCTATGGTTACTTTATCATCTATGAAGTCCATTGCTCACTTATATTAAAGACCCTCAATTGGCTTCACTTGGGAAAACATGTTTTTTATGCAGATAAAGGATTGGATTAGAGTTTTTGATTTCGTAATTTGACATGGGATGTATTTTTGTTTGTGTTTCAGGTTTGTCTTATGAAAATTGGGCAAGGAATGTTAGTTTTTTGGAGTTTATGATTATCTCTGCGAAATGATTGCTGGTATTGCTAGGGCCTTATAGCCCTTTTGTTTCTGGTTCACTTGTTGGGGTACTCTTTCAATCCATCTAGCCATCTAGCCATATATAGCCCTAGCCGTCTAGCCATATCTGTTAGGCCCTCTTTCAATCCTGCTGCCAAATGCAAGAGGTTCCTAGTGCATCTGCCCGGGTCAGATTGTAGATACCTCCTCTGTGAAGAGATTTTGTCACTACTTATGGCAGTTTGACTCACTTCTACTGTCTACCCATGGATCTATCCCAATCCCCTCCTTAGCCCTATTACTAGCCTTGAACCTTCCATGCCAGCCATTTCCCTATCCCCTCTGTAGCCCTATTACCAGCCTTGATCCCTATTAAAGGGAATGCCAATATCATTACATTCCATATTATGGATGCATTGCTGATGGACTTATTTGGGTTTCTAATCCATCTTCTACTGAATTGTGCTCTATATAGTTTTGAACGAGAATCTGATTAGAGGACCTTTTTTGATATATTTTTGAATGAGAATATTCAACACACTTGACTGCTAGGGCTCTCCTGAAAAAATGATATTGATATTGGATATCCAATGCATGTGGGTTTTTAAAATTTTTGTCTACCTTTTTTCAATGTTTTCTTCGCGAAAGATAGTTTTATATTACAGAAAACACATCAAGTACCATAGAAGTCATTTTTTCTTTCCACCCAAGCTAGAAGATCCAACATATCAGACTGATATCAGACTAATGCACTATCCTTCCTTCCAATTTGTATGAGTTTTCATCTTCTATGCATTGTTCTGCCTTACAATACGCTTTGACGAAATGTAATAATGTGTTAGTGAACTTGTAATATGGTACTTATTTGGTCACACTTTCTCTCTTTTAGAGTTGCGATGGTTTGGTGGGATGACTGTAAATTTGCAATATTGATTACTGCCCCCCTTTCGTCCAATTTTAAAACGGCTTAACATGGCGCAGCAAACTTGAAAAAATAAAATTAGTGTGTGCTTTCAGTGTCTGGTGTGTTTTCTATGTCTCAATATAGAATTCTTGCAACAAGTTGTGTTGAGTTAAATGAAATCTGACCCAGTATTGTGTGTGAAATAAACTGAAATCTGCTTTATCATGTTTTGATTGTTAAATATTAATATTTCATTACTTCTTATGCTTATTTTTTTCTATCTTCTAGTTCAGTAAAAGGACAAAATTTACATATCGGCAAGTGTTTGAACTCGGTTAATGAGTTTAACCTGAATTTATTTTATTTCTTTCTACAAATGTGCTGCCAAAACCTAGGTTGTTTATATCTATCCAGTATATACAGATGGGTTATAATGTAAAGTTTTGTAACATATGCTTCTTATGGGTTCTAGGCTATGGTTTTTAGATCCTGTAATTCATCTATTAAGATCGCTTCCGATCTCCCTAAGTCCATATACAAAATGGTGGGAGAATGTAAAAGTTGATTTTGTATTCTTTTTGTCAGCACTAGGTTATAGTCTTTAGATCCCTACAATGAAAAGAAGTACATAGAAATGAGGAAGAATGCAAAAATAGAGAGGACCAACAGAGCTATTGCTGACTTGAGCCTAGAGGTGGATAAACTTGCAGCACAGGTATGCATCTAATTATCCTTACTGTGTTTATTCCCTGGCAAGCCAATGCATTTCTATCTGCTGCTTTTCTGTTTCTTTGGTGAATATGGCAATGCATATTAGGCTCTTACCAGTATTTCATGTGGAAAATTTCAGGTGTCTTCCCTGGAAGCACTGATTTCTAAAGGCAAAAGAGTAGCTGAAAATGATTTGGTTGACCTCATTGAAATGTTGATGAGAAAACTAGTAAAATTAGACGGCATCACAGTTGATGGAGATGCCAAATTGCAGAGAAGAATGCAGGTAATATTCTAATTCCAAGTAGGATTTGGCTATGGTATGAATCACGGGAAGGCTTCTCTAATGTACTTGTTCTCTGGGAAAAAATGAATCTTTACATGTATTAAACACAGAATTTTATGTAGGAATCTAGGATAACCAAGTCCTAATCCCTAGATGTTTGGATTCTCATGGTCTCAGCTAGCATAATTGTATTTGGAAATATGGTCTGAATAAGTTTTTGTCTTTGATGCAATCTTTAAATTTCATTTGTGTAGTATATTATTGTGAATTAATTAATTGGCCTCGTTACATCTCTTCAAAAAGTGATGACTTTTGCAGGTTAGAAGGGTGCAAAAGTATGTAGAGACACTGGATGCTCTGAAGGTTCACAATGCTACACAAAACTCATCATCTCAACAACCTGTGGTGGTGACAACAAAGTGGGAAACCTTCGAGACTTAATTACCACCATTGACCTCGTCTACGAGATCAAGTTGGGAGCTCTTTGACTAAGAATAGAGATAAAATGGTGGTGTGCTTGATTAATGGTACTGTAGATAGTTGTCTTGAGTGGCTTGTATTCTTTTTGTATTTAGTACCTATTCTCATTTGAATTCCTTTAAATAAGCAAGGACATCTTGCATACCCAATCAAATTTGTATTCATATGTAAAGTAGGGGACCGATATTTGTAGGAGCACCTATTTTTCTTGGCAGCATATATATATATATATATATATAATATATATATCTGAGAAAATGGCCTCAGATACCTGCCTTCTCATGATTCTTGATATTCATTTCCCTTAGGCCTGCATTTTGGTATGAAAGGAGGTGTAAAATTTATTGACAGGGTTGTGCTTACAAGAAATGCCTATTTAAAGCACAGAAACCAGTTTTACAGCTTTTAGTTGGTCCAGAGTTGGAGGTTGGCACCATAGTGATCCATTGCATACAGTTAAAGAACATTGTACTATGTTCCTCATTGCAGCTTTAAAATAGCATCGTAATGGATAAAGAGTTAGTCTGAGTTGAGAAGTGTTTACTGTATGCAATTCCTGAACAATTTTCCAGATCTCCAGTATGTTCAATTGCACAAGTCATCAGACAGTTTCATATGCAATTTATTTGAACTGAATAATCTGCCATTATGAATTCTCATTCTAATTTGT
>LPNX010063006.1:209634-333706 GCA_001517045.1 Pseudotsuga menziesii | reverse complement strand
AGTGATGGACATAAGGATGGTAGTAACGTTTTACTAATATATAATTATCTATGCCTTGCCATAAATCCACATTCAAATTGGATCTTGTGATCTCCTGAAGGTTGAGATAATTAGGATCTCACTTGTCCTTCTCAAGAAAACTAATGAATTGATGCGATGATCTTTAGGCTTCCAATCATTCTCTTCTTTTTCCTTTTTATAGTTTTGGTAAGCTCTGTTTATCATGCAATAGATATGAAGTGATGATATATCTCTATCTTGATAGAGTGTCACACTCCTAGTTAGTTATACAACCCATATCAGAAAATAGGGAAGGGGGTGATGCTCCTTCCATACATCCTAATCCTCCATCCAGGAATCTAGAGCATTCTCAACATTTCCACTTTCCAAAGATCCTTCGCCTCTTGTTAGAACCCTATCAGCACTCCATAATTATTTCGTGAAATGACAATGAAGAAAGATCACTTGTCCTTCTCAAGAAAACTAATGAATTGATGCGATGATCTTTAGGCTTCCAATCATTCTCTTCTTTTTCCCTTTTATAGTTTTGGTAAGCTCTGTTTATCATGCAATAGATATGAAGTGATGATATATCTCTATCTTGATAGAGTGTCACACTCCTAGTTAGTTATACAACCCATATCGAAAAATAGGGAAGGGGGTGATAATCCTTCCATACATCCTGATCCTCCATCCAGGAATCTAGAGCATTCTCAACATTTCCACTTTCCTAAGAACCTTCGCCTCTTGTTAGAACCCTATCAGCACTCCATAATTATTTCGTGAAATGACAATGAAGAAAGATGTGATTGATACTTTCTGTGCTTTCCATGTATAGAAAACACAAGGTGAGAACTTGCTAAGACCTTTTTTAAATATTGTTTGGGTTCAATATCTTTTTCTTCATTGTCAACCATAAGAAAATTCTGGATTTAGCAGTACTTGTAATTGCCATACATAAATAAGATTCCATTTCCATTGGTCTTTTGAAATTTTTGTTGCAACATTGTACCCCTTTTCACTTTGTAAACCTCACCATCATTCTTTGTTTCCCACGTGATGCAATCTGTATTATGATTTATCACGAAGTTTGATTGGGGCCTAACTTAAAACATTTACATATTGATTCCATTCATTATCCATCTCAATGATGATTCCCATTGTTCAACTCTTTCTATTTGCCATTTGGATGCCCTTCAACTTACTTTCCCTCTGTAATGGACATCTACCAGGTAGAACATGTTTTTAGTATGGAGGCACTCAATCAGGGGCTGAGATAGTCAAGGAATATCTATCCCCAATATAGTTAAGGAATATCCGTCCCCCCCAATCCATGGTTCACATTTAGTTCAAACCTACTGGTCATTGAGGTGCATGAGAAACTTACACTGAGGAACAACCCCTTGAAGATATTTTTTTTTCTCTTGAAATATTTACATCTTTATGAAGAATATCAAAGGAGGTGGCCCTAAGAAATTGAAGATTATAGCAAGGATGCGATAGGTGACACTAGGACTTGTGCATCTGATGGGTTTCTGATGACCCTTGCCTTCATGATGGCCCTTATAGACACAAGGATGACGATAAGAGTGTCTATGCTTACTGTATCATTTTGGAAAATCATTGGGTTCAATCTACACCAGAAGATGTTGTCATTGGTGTTTTCAGAGGAAATGGGCCGAATATTGACTTTGTTCTGGTCTAAACTTGTGACTCCACTGAACTAGAAACACACAAATAAAGATTATATACGGATGAGCCCCATCGGACAATGTTTGTAGATGAGGACATGGTATTGATGGACATGGAACCATTTGCAAAGCCAATGGTGTTGATGACATTGATACCCATGCATAGCTAAAGGGTGTTGGTGGGGATCCCAATCTAGGTGATGTTTTTGAGGATATGTTGTTGTGTTGTTGTAGTATGTTTTGTTTGGACTCTAGGGGTCTTTTAGATCCTCAATGTTTATGAAATTTGGTTCAAATATTTATCACTCTGCCATTTTTTTATATTCACCCTTTAATGCTTATATACATGACCAAACTTTGCATATTTTTTTAAAACTGACTTCCTCTTATAAAGATGTGGCATGCACACCTTATCTCTACTTGGGAAGTGCAACTAGCACCATTCAATTGGAATCCTTTGGCTGAGAGGTCGTGAGTGGGAGGTATTAATTCTACCAAACATCCCTAGGATTTGCACTTGGCCTCAGCCTATGTGCCGTTGTGCATCCACAAGCACGATCATAAACATGATCTTGTCATTGGTGAGTCTTGATCCTTAGGGGCAATATCACCCCACCCGTTTCACCGACTTTACAATCCCACATTTATATAAAATTTGCATATATTATGTCTAATGGTTTGGATTTACTTTGATGTACACAAATATACATTTTTTTGTTGAAATTTGAATATTTCTTATGTGAAAAATGGTTTAGATTTTGTTCTGGTTTAGTGTACTCTAGGGCCTTTTATCGCCTCAATGTTTATGAAATTTAGTTCAAATATATATTACACTGCAATTTTCCTATATCCACCCTTTAATGCCTATATACATAACCAAACTCTGCATATATTTTTTGAACTGGTTTCCTCTTATATCGACGTGGCTTGCACACCTTACCCCTACTTGGTAAGTGCAACTAGCAGCATTTAATTGGCATCCGTTGGCTGAGAGGCTATGAGTGGGAGGTATTAATTCCGCCAAAGATCCATAGGACTTGTACTCGGCCCCAACTTTTGTGTGTGCTGGTGCATCCACGAGCATGAGCATAAACACAAGCCTGTCATTGGTGAGTCTTGATCCCTGGTGGGGCAATATTACCCCACCTCTTTCACCGACTTAACAAACACTGTTGCTATAAGATTTGCATATATTGCGTGCAATGGGTTGGATTTGCATTGATGTACATGAATATATCATTTTTTAATAAAATGTGAATATTAGTCATGTGACCAGTGCTTTTTCAGTTTATTTTTTCCTGATTTTTCTATGGTTTGATGTACTAGTCTAGGGGCCTTTTAAGCCTCAATGTTTATGAAATTTGGTTCAAATAATTATCACATACTATGCCATTTTTCTATATTCACTCTTTAATGCCTATATACATGGCCAAACTTTGCATATATGTTTAAACGGGCTTCCTCTTATAATGACATGGCTTGCACACCTTAACCCTACTTGGGAAGTGCAACTAGCACCATTCAATTGGAATCCTTCAGCTGAGAGGCCGTGAGACTTGGCCCCAACTTTTTTTGTGTGCTGGTGCATCCATGAGCACGAGCATAAATACGAGCTTGTCACTGGTGAGTCTTGATTCCTGGTGAGGGCAATATCACCCCACCCCTTTCACCGACCCAACAAGCCCCTTTTGATTTAAGATTTGCATATGTTCTGTCTAATGGATTGGATTTACATTGATGTACATGAATTTATAATTTTTTTTTATTAAAATTTCAATATTTCTTATGTGATCAAAGTTTTTCAGATTTTATTCCTGATTTTGTTATGGTCTGAAATCTTGGCAATTTTGTTTATGGTCTAGTTTGATATTTTGGCAAATCGGGTTCTGGGTCTGATAGCATTGGTACAAGCAGAATAAATGTTGGATCGAGGATTGATAGCTATGTTGGGACCTTCAAAATTGAAACTAATAAGCTATAGGAGTTTTAATGTGTATGATATTTGAGCAGGATGGTGTAGCAAAGTGGAGAAAATCAAGGCATGAGTGATTTCTATTTCAGTCAATTTTAGGAACTCATTAATAATTTTCATTCAATATTCTCTTAATTTGAAGGAAGTTCCCACTAGTGAAGATTTACTAGTAGAGATTAGCAAGGTCAACAGTGTCTTTTGTCCCAATGTGGTTGGGACCCAATGGGTTCTCAGTGAACACAACTTTTTTATGGTTTTTGTTGTTGTTTTTCGTTACTTGGATGGATTATTTATTGGGTAAGTGCTGGGGTGGGATCATTCTTGCCCAATCAGGTTTGGGTATCCTTTTGATAGCAGTTTTGTTGTTTGTTTTGCTGGAGTGATGTCTTATATCATTGTATTTTAACATACCTACAACCGATAAACCTATATTTGTTGTACGTTGATGTACATGAATATATAATTATGGATTTACATTGACGTACATTTATAAAATTTCCCTGTTAGGGAATGAACAGACATCAATGCGTTGGACTGGTCTTTTGAGTAAAGCTGTTGAAACAGAGAAGGATAATGATGCGTCATTAGCATTGCATTGAGTCTTTTTTCCTTATTTACGTCTTTATTGTACCTATCTTGGAGATGTGTGATAGAGCTCATCTTAAATATCAGTTGGAATTGGCAATGCAATAGATTGGAATAGACACTCTTGATTCACATGATTCTTTTGGTGTTCAAACTCATGAACACGATGATTTAGAAATGTAGAGAAGAAAGTAGGCCCATTGCTCAACTTTTGCCTTCAAGAACTGATAACAACATGAGAAACTATGTACAAAGGATATGTTCTTAGAAGCTAGTGAATGATAAGGCTTGAAAAAATTCAACAGTCAGCATTACGATTGGTTTGGGGCAAAATAATTCACGGTGGGGTCCCTGTCATGATACCCGAAAAATTTTGTGCTTTTCTAGCTAAGAAGTGCCAGAACTCTGAATAAAATAACAACATGAGCAACTATGTACAAAGGATATGTTCTTAGAAGCTACTGAATGGTAAGGCTTAAAAAAAATTCAACAGTTAGCATTACAATTGGTTTGGGGCAAAATAATTCACGGTGGGGGCCCTGTCATGATACCCGAAGAATTTTGTGCTCTGCTAGCTAAGAAGTGCCAGAACTCTGAATAAAAAAACCTTGGTATTGTATGAGGGCTAGTATCGGTGGACGGGGTCATTATGGTGAAGAGATATAAAATTAACTATAAATATTCCTTCATGCCTTAGATTAAATAATGTTAAGGTTTGGTGGATCTGGTGGGTTGTTTAGAGGCTAAGCTTGAAAACCTTGCGTTGCTTAAAGTGGGTGGAATTTGAGCACTCCTATTGTATTATCAGTGATAGCATCATCATCATTCGGTTTTGAGTTTCAAAAATAGTTCTGCGCTGCTAAATTAGTTTTTCCAAATTTTCAGAAGAAAGAAGAAAAATACAAAAAGATCAGTTTTCAGAATTCTGTCAGATCGTTTATTCAGTTGCTGTAAATTAGCAGGTTTTTGTTCAGAATGGCTGAGTACTGATTGTAGGCATCCTTTTCTTGCAATAATTATCAAATCTAGCTGTTATCTCCACAAAGCAGAAAATTTCCTAGCAGATTTATCTGCTGTGGTCTGCACAGGGTCTTAGATCTCTGTTCTAATAGTTCAGATCTGTGTGTCAGAGTCTGTTTGCAATTTAAAAAGTTAAGATTTAGGTTCTTACCCTTGGATTGGGATCATAACAGTGATTGATAATTGGCTACTGCTAAATGTTTATGCCATTCCCTTCACATTGCTATGATTGAGGAAATCACATTCATCAAAACAACTCACAATGCCTTTTATGCATGCTTTTCCCTTAAGCATTGAAGGAATAACTCATACTTGTGATGATTAATATTTAAACTGTGTGGCTGCATAAATACATTTCTAATATGTAACATAACAGACCATGCATAAATGGCTATGTACAAAACTAGTGAGGACAATGAGATACGTTAGGGATGATGATTCATAGAGGATATTGAGATATTCATGGATGTTTTTATGATAACAATATCTTAAATCACATTGTTATGGTCTCCTAATGCTATTTGAAGGGACCTACTGTACATCTGACGCTATATGCAGGGATTGGAATGATTGCTTAGAGTTTCCCCTTGTGGGTTTCTTCATTGTAAACCCCTGTTGTCCTCTACTTTTGTGTGACTCTGACTTTATTGTTGTGCCTGTTTAATTTAACATTTGGTACGAGAGTAATCAATCCATTCCCATTGTATCTTCAAATGTACGATAGGTCCTTTTTTATAGCATTAGGTGACCATAACAATATGCCATATTTAATATAATCCATAAATATCTCAACAACGTCCATGAAATCCTCATCCTCGGCTCTGATTGTTTCATTATTAGTTTTGTATCTAGCCATTTATGCATGATCTACGCATGGCCTACCACATAGTTTGGGACAATGTTACCAAAGAGCAGAGTGACGTGGGAGGAGTGGAAATTCCTTGAATGGCATTTCCTAAAAATCCTGGGAGTGAAGCTGTCTCGGGAGGCTTTTTATATAACATATATTTTTATATATTCCCCAAAAAGGTGCAAAATGACAAATTAGTTGTAGAAAATATGGAAACATGCACATTTGTGCTATTTAGTACATGAATACTGCATTATTATGAAGCTAGAAATGCCATCCATAGTAGATTAAATGACTAATCTTCAAAGTAACAACTACCTAGTATTTACAAACTTACAAATATTTCAACCATATAATAGGATTTAGACCATGAAGTCATGGAATCAAATTGGCTATCCACATGACCAAAGCGTTATGTTTGCAAAATAGGCCATCTTGATAAGTTATAATTTAACTGCAATTTGAAGACCAAAACACTAAATTGTGCTAATATCTATGGCAAATAAAGTGAAAAAGGATAAAAAATTATTCTATCTACTTTTCCTTCCTCAAGGCGCCACAAAGATAGACCTCCATGACCCCTAAGTCGGTTTGGTAGTGGATCCGGTAATTGTGAAGATTAACCTGGATATGAAGCTCTTGTTGCTGGATTCTTTGTCAGGTTGACCATGGCAGTAGATGGGGTTGCGTCCCACCATGAATCATCATCAAAAAGAGCAGTCTTCGAGTGGTCCAAAACCAATGTTGTTCTTCAAATTACCCTCCTTTGCATTATTGTCCCAAGTGTTATATGCTTTATCCATCTATGATTCCTCTATGATTCCTCACAATATTGGGAAAATGATTGTAAGTTGTCATGCACATAAACCAAACTCTCTGATTGATTTACATTCAACTTGTTTCATTTGACGTTGTGGATGTTGTATGTGCTCCAACACCTCTTTGCAGAAGTAGTGTTCACAACATTTGAAAGCATCTGTGTTGCCAAATGTTGTAGTTGTGGGAAGAACTGCCATACATGTTCCACCACTTGAGAAAAGACATTTGATCTCGATCTCTTAATGCATGGACACGATTAAAGCCATGGATACCAGTGCTACTGATCTAGTCGATCAATCTTTGTCGTATGGTATCACACTCGTCAGAGACTAGTTTGTTTAATGCTTGCATGTAACCAGCTTGCACCTTTGGACCTTGGTGTGGTTTTCTCTTCACCCCACCTACCATTGGTGCTTGCAAGTTGTAATCATGATGGATGATAGTATTTTGGTGTAAGAACATAGTGACATATGCTGAGGCATGTAGTTGAATAGTTTTTCCACTTTATTCAAGTATGATTCTACAAGTTTTCATCACTAGGCTCAACAATGTTCTTAATTTTGCTTAGCACGGTGTCCACTTGCTCATAAACCTCCCCAATGGCTGGGGGATCTAAATCTGCAAATCAAATCATGTTATAAATTGGTGTGATGAGTTGCAAAACATAACTAACTTGTGACCAAAAGTGCTATCAAGAATGGCTTCCCTCTCTGCATTAGCATCATTTCTATCAATACTCAAGCTATCCTTTTATATCACTCATTACCATATCAATTGAACCCTGTCTTATCTTCAATAGGTGCTTAAAGGTGAGGAAATAGCTACCAAATCTAGTTTCTGCAATCTTAAGTAATAACAACTTAGAGTAGGTGCCATAAATGAAGTGGAACTTCTTATGCTAGGTAATAAATTTGATGAGTTTCTTTCCTTTCTTCTACAAGTCATATTCATCCACTCTCCTTATGCTTGACAATATCATGCATCAAAAGGCTCAATGTGTGCACCAAACTATTGAATTTTAGCATTAGCATGAATACTTAAAAAAATTGCAGACTAACTTTAAACAAATGACAAGTGCAGTAAAATAACATTCATCACATCAACACAATGGACACAAGAGTTTTGTCACTGGGGATTCTTTAAAGGACAAAAACCCCAAAAAGCATTAGCAACTCATCTCGTAAATGAGATGAATAAATTCTTCAAAAAGTTCCACAAAACCCAATAGGGTTAACCACATAAACAAAAGATCAATTTCTAGAATTACATCAAAATTGCGCAATTTAGGGCTTTTCCCTCTCCTGCCTAACAATTTCAGGTTGCCTAGATCTGAATTTTGCTGCCCGATTGTACCCTACTAGTTTCCTTCCTGTACTTCTCTGTCTACACCTGTATGTACGACTGCCTGATCTGTTGCTTGGACTGTTCTCCTTGCTACCCATCTGTCTGTCTAGCCTGCCCGGTTGGCTGTGGCAGCCCTGTTTGCTTGATCTGGGCCTCAGTTGCCAGACATCTTACTAGCTTCCCTGTGTGGCAGCTATGCTGCCGCCTGAAGGGCTAGCAACTAGCCCATGCCCCTATGGGCTGGCCCGTGGGCTGCTCTGAGGGTCTGTGCAGCCTTGGGCTGCTACAGCACCCTCACGGGTATGCCTACAGGCTGCTCGAAGGGACAATTAGGCCACGACCGCCCTTATGGGTTGGCCCTGAGCCCTTGGCTAATAATTGTTTTGCTAATATAAATTGTCTTTGTTGGTGTACAATGTTAAAATATTCATTATATCATGCATGATGCACATAGTAGGCGTATTCTTTTAGTAACCATTCATGAGTTCTTTTCTTAACATCCATGCTGAACAAAATTACACCATCAATGAATAACAACATTTATGTAGCAACACACACATCCTCAATTGGATTCTACAACTATTTCTTAAACACATCCCTTATTCTTTGTCCATATCAAGTTTAGGTTATTAGGTATGCATCGATACATTATGTTGTTCTCTAAGACCCTTTTGCGGACCACTTTAATAGATTGCATAAGTATTTAGGATATTTTGTCGCCTGAGCACGGTAGATTTTTTTGCTTATTAGTGTGTTTGGAAAAATAAATTGGATTTTAAGCATGTTTGTCTTTGGATCTTATTGTCTTTTATTAGAATTACAAATGCTGAAATCTATGTGTTAATATTGCTCCTCTTCCTGATTCTTAAAGGGTGCTAGCTCAATGGAAGAGCACCTGCTTTACAAGCAGGAGATTGGTGGTTCGATTCCTCCCCTAATGATATTGCAATGTATTTCTAAAGGTAAAAAATGTAGTAGTGCAAGATGGATGCAATATTAGACGCAATACTAAATGCAAAACATGATGTAAAAGTGGACGTCACATCAAACACAAAAGTGGATGCAAAATACGACCTTATGTCAGACGCAAATGTAGACACAAAAATGGATGTCACACTAAACGCAAAATTGGATGCAAAAAGAGACTCAACACTAGACACAATTAATGACTCAAAACTAGATGTAATAATATGTCCAAAACTAGATGCAACAATAGATGAAAAAGTGGATTCCTAACTAGATGTAAAATTGGACATTAAATTGAGCACAAAATATGGTGTATCGATGGACATAAAACTAGGCGTAACACCAGGTGCAAAACTGGAAGCAACATTTGGTGCAAACAAAAACTTAAAACGAGACACAATTTTAGATGCAAGACGAGACAAAACATTGGATGTAAAACTAGACGTAATATTGAATGCAAGATGGGATGCAACATTGGACACACAACTAGATGCAATAATATTAGATACAAACATGGGTGCAAAACTAGGCACAACACTGGGTGCAAAATTGGGCTCAGACATAGATGCAAAAAAAGACATCAATCCGGATGCAACACTAGGTGCAAACCTAGATGCAAAATATGACGTAAAACGATATGAAACATTTGGCACAAACATGGATACAAAAAAAGACATNATAGACGGCGTTTTACGAAAATGTACAATAGCGCCAGGTTTAGCACCGGATTGTTCACCACAGTTGGGAAAAAATTACACTAAAATCCGGCGCTAAATTCGACGCTAAATCTAGTTTTTGTTGTAGTGAAAGTATGTAAGCCAATCATTTCAGAGTTTATCTGTGCCAATCCAATTCCACGTGCTGATTATTCATGTCTTACCATCAATGTAAATCTCACCTCTCTACTCTATTTTATAACAAAAAGTAAAAGAAAATGCACAATTTTTTTTTGCATTGAACCTTACTGATAGAAAAACCTCGCTGACTGATCACTGTCTATGATCTTGACCCTTGAAGCATAATAAGAGCTAAAACTTATTTTATCAAACATGCAAGGTATAGCTATAAAAAGTTAAAAATTGTACCCTAATAGATAAAACTTTTCTTCGAGAATTTTGCTTATTTTTTTTATTTCCTTTGGCTTTTGGTCAATATCTAACATTGCTTTCATTCCCGTGGCTTATCATAGCTACATAGTTGCTTTGTTCTATTGGTGAACAGTGCATATTAGCTCTCACAATTCTTATCACTGAGAAACAAACAGTAAACAACGGGCTTATTACATCTTGTCTTTTCAGAATCTGACAGCAAAAAAATATATAAGGTTATTTCCTCTTCTCAATAAAATTTGACCAAAAAAGGATGAAATCAATGTAAAACTACTGCTTGCACATAACCACATGCATACTCTGTGTAAAACACTTGAGGTTTAATAGCATGCACATTTTGTTCATCATATTGAGATCATTGTGCATGGCTGTATATTTTGGTTTAAATGGCATGGACAAGGAGTGGCAATTGAATAGATAAACTGAAGTGGGTAGAGCGACGTTTTTTTCCTAAAATAGACAAAACAGAATATCTGTCCCGAGAAACCGTAGATAAATAAAATTATCTTGGTAGTATATATGGATTTTCATTATGAGATCACCAGTGTAAACCTTCCATTTGGTCTTTGTTGTAGCCCACAATAGCCTTTGAGGATTGCTCTTGATGATTTCTGCCAGTAGTCCCTTGGGACTTGGAAAATATTTGAACTGGAGGATGTAACTCTCTCTAGAATGTTTGGTCTTTGTTGTAGTCCACAGTAGCCGTTGAGGACTGCTGTTGATGATTTGTGCCAGTAAGTTGCCTAGGACTTGGAATATATGAACTGAAGGATTTAACTATCTTTGGAGTGTGGATTAGGATGTGTTTAGATCAAATATTATACTTGAAATAACTGGTTATTCATTGTGGGATGCTATAGGTTTTTTCCCTTAATTTTTTATCCTTTGAATGCTTAATAGGTGTAAAATTAGGTTTTTCCATTTTTTTTATCGTTTTGGATGCTTAATAGATATAAAATTGAAATAGGCCTATCTAATGTGAGCAATTTATTTTTACTTAGCTATTAACTTTTGTTTTTATCAACTTACAAATCCACATAACACAAGTATTTTTTTTTAATTAAAATTGCCAACTCACTTAACACATCGCTTTCCATAAAGAGATGACAAATCTCTACCTCACTTTATTAAAATATTACTCAAAATTTTCTAAATGAGAGATTGTTGAAGTTTACTTCTCCATTGCTGGAGCAAAGCTTGTATCGAATAACCATTGAGTATCCTATGGAAACAACATAACTTGGTAGTAATTGAAAAGACTCTCATTTTGGGCATTTATTTTGGAAGTCTAATCTGGGCAATAAAGATTCTATAAAAAAAATTATACAAAGAATTTCCCTGTTTTTTTACAGATCATGTAGCATTTAATGTCTTTCCTAGTCTGCAGGCTATGACTTTTTTTTGTGCGTTATTATATATGGGTATTTGAAAAGAGTTATTCAAAACACAATTTCACCTTCCACTCTCGCAGAAATATGATAAAAGTAATTCATTGTGCAGGTTACAGATCGATTTGCTAATAGTTTAAGTTCAAATATTTTTTAAACTTTATCCTACACAGCACAATTGCCGATATTTGATTATTACATTCATGTCCTTTCTCCATATTTTTGAGTTGAATGTTTATTTTATTTGTAGTTATGCAAATATGTCGTGTTCTTTCTACAGACAGCGACGGGAGCCAATCAAACCTGTGTGTTGTAAACAGCCTATAAAAGCTTCAGAATTTGGTTAAGAAAATTTAGGTTTTCATGTTCAGTAGATCAACTGGAGCCAATCAGACCTGTGTGTTCTTTCTACAGACAACGATGGAATCCAATCAAACCTGTGTGTTGTAAACAACCTATAAAACCTGTTCAGAGTTTGGTTAAGAAAATTTAGGTTTTCATGTTTAGTAGATCAACTTTATAATGCAATTTCAATTGAAATTCAATTGCCCAAAAAAGTAAGGTGTAAAGCCCTTGCTTTGCAGTGAGTAATGGGTGCTGTGGGTGCGCCTACCATCTATTGAGATGGTCATTGGTAGGCTTCAGCTGGTTGCAAGGCTAGACGAGCATGCCTAAGGGTGATCTTGCTCAATGGTAAGGCATGCTCAAGTGTTGGAGGGTTTGGCAACGCAATTTGGTCGAGTATAACAGCAAGATCAGGGCTGACATTTGGGACTTTCTCTAGAAGTCGCATGTTGTCTTGGACGGCTGAGTATTCCTTGGTTCATGGGGCGGTGGATAGCAGTGGCTTGACTTGTGGGTGCAACACCTTTGCCCATGGCCACGAGTGCATAGATATTTGGATGTGCATAGCAAGTTGGACGAAGAGATGTTTGGCATGAACAAGGAATGGCAATAAGCACATTGGATGCTGATCAAGTGGGATGGATTTAACCATTGGAAACACAAGACATTAACAATTTCTTGGGCACAAGCACATCATTGGTGGGACATGCTAACCCAAGGGGCTAAACACTCCAAGACTTGGCATATAGAGTGCATTGCATTTGGGTCCACCTGGACATGGAACATGGTGCAAGGCATCTTAGGAGGAGGAAATGAGAAGTGCATTGCATTTGGGTCCACTTGGACATGGAACATGGTGCAAGGCATCTTAGGAGGAGGAAATGAGAAGGTGCCTTTCACTATAAAAAGAGGACTCCTCCATTGTGCAAAGTCATTCAAGAAGTTAATTAAGGAATGATTGGCAAGAGTGGACAAGGTGTTATAAGGTATAAAGTCTAGTGTTTTATGAACTCACTAAGTCTTAGGGAGTCTACGCGAAGGATTTGGACAACTTAGTGAATGTTTAAGGAATTTGTAGCAATTATTGTGGCTATAGGTAGTTGTGCCTTAGATATTTGTATTTTTGTATAGGAGTCATTGGTAGAAGGCTAGACACCTCATATCTATGTAACATTAGTTATATTAATAAGTCAAAGCCTACTTGGAGATTAACTCAGAATGATGCAAACTTCAACACTCCCTATCAACGAGGGAGGCATTCTTTGCCACCCCAAGTTTGTCTGGAAAGTATGTAAACTTTGTCAAGGACAGAGGCTTTTTCAACACGTCTGTAATCTATTCATTGGTCACAATGCAACTTAGTTTTATGGCACCTCTCTAAATCATATCTTTGATGTAGTGATATTTCATCTCAATGTGCTTTGATTTGTTATGAAATATCGGGTTTTCTAACAGCTTTATACAGTTCTAGTTATCACAGTGAAAGACAATAGAATCAAGCATCTCACCAAACAACCTGACTAGAAGCTTTCTCAACCAAATAGCTTCTCGGTTGGCATCACTTGCTACTATATACTCTGCTTTTGCGGTACTCTGAACTATAGATCTTGGCTTCCTGTTGGATCAAGATATCATAGCAGAATCCATGCTAAAACAGTAACATGAAGTACTTTTTTTGTCCATAGAGCTACTAATCCAATCATAGTCAACATGACCATGAAGCAATACTCACCACTGGAAGTGTATTTGCGACCATAAGCAAAAGTCCCACGAAGGTATTTAAGCACATGTTTGGCAGCAACCCAATGTTCGTGCCTCGGTTCAGACGTGAATCAAGTACATTAAGGATCCTATGGGTTGCCGATACATAGCGGGATCCACCATATCTGAACCAGAACCTGACATATCCAACTTCTTTAGATTCGATACCATGGGAGTGCTCATGGACTAACAGTCCATCATCCCAAATCTGCGCAATACATCAATTTAGTATCTTGTGAGAGGAAAATCTCATCTGTTCTTTGCCAAACCTCTAGCTCAAGAAAATAGTGCATGAGACCTAGGTTTTTCATCTCGACCTTAGAAGTGAGCTCCCTCTTGAACTAGGTTATCAATTGTTCTTCTCCTGCAAGGAGCAAATCATCAACATAAAAGACTAGGATCAACGAATGGTTTTCCAAAATCTTAAATACAGGTTAGGATCAATGGAGCTCTTGGAAAAACCCAAGCTTTGAAGGTAGTTGTCAATTCTTGCATACCAATCCCTCAGTGCTTGCTTAAGCCCATACAAGGCCTTCTTTAATTTGCATAGATGGACTCATTCCCATGAACTTCAAAACCTTTCAGCTGCTCTTTATATACTTCTTCCTCAACTCCGCCATTAAGGAAAGCAGTCTTCACGTCCATCTGATGAAAGAAAAACTATATAAACCGTTGTCAAATGTTTGTTTTCCAAGTTGCTTTGACAACCTATGCTAGCACAATTATGAACTTTGGAACCACATGGACAACAAGTAATTCCAGATTATGCCTACACATTGGCTTCTTTTCTTCATCAGATATATTTCTCCTTTGCAATGGCATGTTCTTTGTATAATGTGATGTTAAACTGTTAATTTTTTTATTTTTCAATACATTGAAGTGCTCCATTTTTTTTTGGTATTACTAAAGGTATGGTATTACCCATGTGATATGTTTTAATTGTCTCATGAACTAACATGTGAATGATGTGATAGGTTTCTTTTTTCTTTTACTCACATGTGAAGTACTCACCTCTTTAAAATAAAATCCTTCTTATGGGTGAATCCACGGACCTGGGTAACACTTTTTGGCAAGCGCATTTCGGCAAAAACAGAAAAACGCACCTCGGTCGAGGGCTTGTTAAGCCCTCGACCGAGGTCTTAATATCTCGACCGAGGTTTTATTAAGCCCTCGACCGAGGTATTGCGGGCTTTACAAACCCTCAGTCGAGGTATTTAAATACCTCGACCAAGGTATTTAGATACCTCGGTCGAGGTTCATACCTCGGTCGAGGGCTTAAAAAAACAGACTTAGCCCTCATTCAAACAAATGGAAAATTTCCTGTGCCTTGCAGAGGTGTAAACCCTACCATTCCTAGCACATAACTAAGCGGAGTTGATACCAATAGATTCACCAACGAATCTTCTATCCATTGACGTGTCATACACGCATTTTGGCATTCATATGATATTTATTTTTTAATTACTTCTAAAACTTATACTTAGAAAACCACACTGCAACTTCGAAGCAGCTCAAAGAAAAATCCGCAGAGTTAAAAATACACAGCTAAAAAATTCTTAAAAATGCACACATCACATATCGACGTGTCCTCTTCAAAAGGGTATCTTTGGTTTTTCAATTTCTGAAAAAATAGAAAAATTTCCTTTACGTGGACAAATATGTGTTTAAAACGATGCTAAAATCGAATGTGGTCACTTTCGAAAAATAATAAATAATTGTATAATGCGAAAAAAAGTTAACAAAAGAATATGCACATGACACTGCATTTTATGTAGATCATGCTCATATATTTATTTTTTTTAAATTATTAATGCAAGATTGAATTACTCTACGTGGACACGAGCCACTTATTAGCTTCTTCAAATTTTTAAGGTCACACAGTTCATTAAATGCAAAAATTCACACATTAAATGACATCGGAATATTTTTTAAAAAATATCGCTATGAAGCCAACATAATATTCTACAATTTGTTTTTTTACTGCAAGTCAAAATTCACATGGCATATATGCGTTTTCAGGGCTTCTATCTAGCACATGAGTAAAAAATCAGGTTTTCATCGCCAAATTTGGCCAAAAAGTGTTACCCATCTTCATGGAATCACCCTTATCTATTATTATAAATAGTTATGGGAAAATATTGGTTATACTACAGTGATAAAATAACCATTCAACATCATCTACTATCTTTATTTAAAAAAAAAAATTATTTTTATGGTCATCCACATAGATATGGTTTCGTAAACACATATGAGTATAGCCATAGTTTGTAGCATATCCACTATATGGTTAGAAATTAGTAGTTTTAAGAACATTGTATTGGACATGATTTGGGTAGGAACTAAGAAAACAAGTTGATTAATATGGAGTAAAGAAAAAATGGGATCTAGTTGTTTTATTTTTTGGTGGTTAACCAATATCTTTCTCATTCCGAGATGAGGCACCATGTCTTTTGATTTGTGCAGATCCTACACGTCGTCTCAATTGTAGTTTTGATTAGACACATGGATTGCAACTGGATTCAACATAAATTTCTCTGGGTAGAAAAACGTTTCGGGTACTACTCAAATCTCACTATCAGTGCCACGATCATCCATACTGCCATATTCTCAATTGCATTTGGCCTAGATTTAGAATCTTCGCTTTCTTTGTTGTACAGGAGGTCATCAACCCTCGCTTGAGTTTCACGACCACAGTGCACCATATCTTGTTTCTGACATTTTTGTCCTCCATAGTAAGATCGAAAATCCTTCTTTATGACCAAGTGGCTTTTCCTGGAATAGCATTAGGATCTCCATTAGTTCTCGTTTGCAACAAGTGACCTCTCTCAATATTGGCATAGAATATATACTTGTTCTCCATTTTTTTTTTGGCTCACTTCAATGTTACACTTTTTTTTCTCACTTACCGGCTAACAACTACCTTAACGGCGTATTATTGCACCTTCCTTGGGGCAATCGCTAGTATTAAAAGAATTCAGAATACCGATACGCCCAATTATGCTACTATGATTGGATTGGGAGCATTCACATGCATGTTCGATAAAATTTGCATTTAGAGACAAAGATGTTGAGGCTACTCAAAGAGAAGCTGAATTATGCTACATTCACATGCTCGACATGTGTAAGTAGTCAACTTTTCAAACTTCATGTGAAAGGGAAGCGCAACGGTTGTTGGATCGTGTTTGTACCGGATCAGAATCGTCAGATCCGAATGACAGACGGATTTATCGCTTGCCCAACGTTAAAAGGGGTAACGGATTTATTCGCTTGACAGACGGACTTTTTTGTTTTCTCCGGTAACTTGCGTGCTTCGGCATTGTGATTTATACGTTTTACACATGTCCTGCGGATGTCGTTTCAACGAAGCGTACAAAAAGAAAACGCTTTTAAATGCAACACGTTGGGTTGGGTTGTCGAAAGGGTTGTCGAAACTGCAATGGAGGACGGGATATTTTGTGATCCATCCGGACTCCACTGCCACCTACCCATATATCTTGGACAACAATCAATAAATGTGTTACTTGAATTATCTAATAATTAACTGAACACTTTGCAATTTGCATTCACTCTTAAATCCCCAAGGAATAGAGATGATATAAACAAGGTCCAGTATTGCTGTATCTTTTATTTTTAACCACCGCATTTGTTTGCAGAGATGGCCGCTTTCTCACAAGTTTTTCAGAGTAAGCGAGGAACAGATGAATGCTGGAACGGCAAGTTGGCTGTGCCAGAAGCGAAGCGAAGCAAGAGCGAATCAACCGTGGCGTATGACAGTGATCTCCTGGCCTTGCTCGACAGTATCGATAATATGGTCGATGCTAATTACAGCTATCCAAAAGATACCGACATTGGGATCAACGGGGTTATAAATTCTCTGGAAGATGAAAATGCGATCAAGGTTCACACAGAATGTATTAATAACGAGCCCACTGATGAGAATGACGGCAGTGTTGATCAAATGGGTTCAAATAAGCAAGGAGAATTAACTGCGGGAGGAAACTCTGAAGGGACCTCGGCGACGTCTGATATAGGAGACTTCATGTATTATAACGATGTTCGCACAGAGCTTGATTTCTTCCGAGGCCATTTTTCTCAGGATGAACTTGCAATCATCCTGAACCATATCGATGGAGATTCAATTCCGAATATTATGTATTACGATGCCGTGTACAGCTATGTTTCAGAGCAAGAAAAATTGTGAATTAATGGAGCTGAATCGCTGAGTTTCATGAGGTTTGCAGCTAGATCATATGACGTGTGACGCCAGCAGGAAACGATTGGAATTTATATATGGCGAAGAAACTTTGAGTCGGTTAGAAAGTTAAAGAACATAATGCAATTCAGTTTAATATTAGCAAGCTACTTCCTTTGAGCTGTCTTAGTTATGTGTAAGATGTCTTTCTAGATTGCACAATATTTTAGTGTGGCGTTTCTACTTTCACTTCGATATAACCATTAATGGTCAGAGGCTTACTGTGCCCACTCACATGCTGCTTACTAGACCCAGTCGCATGCTATTGATACTTCTAGTCGCATGCTATTGATATGCTCTAATCTTGTAGGTGGTTGTTAGATGTGCTGTAATATATTGGATTTTTTTGACTAATGTACCAAACAACCCAAGACCGTTATATATATACCTCTAGTGAGGATAATTGCCCAATTACACCTTAATGTCCATTTTTTAACAAATTTTTCATTCCATTAGAGTTTATCACTTTGCTTTCTTAAAATCCACTGTTCCCAATGGTTACATCAACACCACCCATTGGTATAGTAGTCATTGGACTATTCCATACATATTCCTCCATAGTAAGAAATTTAGATTTCCTCTATCTGCAATCATTACTTAAAACTCTAGTGCTAGATATATAAAGCAATTGAGAATGTTGGTTATTTTACAGTGAATGAAATTACCAATACTACAATAATCAATCAACACTAGTGCCTGTTTATTTTTTATATATCCTTCAATGATCCATCAAATGCATGTCAAGATATATTTGGAGTAATCTCTTCTATTTATTCATCTTAAGATAGTTCCTGTTTTTTTATTCTTCGTGTTCATAATATATGTAGAAAAATTTATTTTCACCACACTTAAGTCCCTTACTATACTTTATGTCACAATTAAAGCATGGATTGTTTTCTCTTGTTTCATCCATTTGTTTAGGTGTGAATGTTGTAGGTTGAAATGCGTTAGAAGAAGGAAAAATATTCTCTCTATGGGTGTTAGAGATGGTCCTTTTAGTAGCCATCACCATTTTTTTACTTTCGAGCTTACCAACATGAAATCCTTGTCTAAAGATGTTGGTTCGAAGAGATGCATATCATGCTGAATTTTATCCTTCAAGGTTCCTATAAATATACCCAATAATTCATCATTTGGTATGCCCCCCACTCTAAGGCTCAATATTTAAAATTGTTGAATGTGTTGTATTACTAGACCATCTTTCCTTATATTTATCAATTGGGTAAAGAAGGAATTTCAATTAACATAATGATGATACATTATATGAATTATTCTATAAAAATGGACAAATATATGATGTAGTCATTTTTGTGTTCAGAAAGCCATCGATACCACACAAAATTCTCAAGTTCTATATATAAAAATACAAGACATAGCTTTTGTAGATTTCGAACCTAGTGTATATCAAAGAATTGGTCCATATGGAATATCCATGTTATGGGATCCTTCAAATCAAACTTCCTCATGTAAGTATTAGGGATTGGATATCCCTTGGGAATCATTCCTGACTACTTCCATTATTAGAATTAAATCCTCTTGGAGTATGCTTATGAATGGAAGGTTGCTCAACATGGACACTATCTTTATCCTCTTGAGCACCCTAGGACACATATCCACCTTTAGAGTGATTTTAATTTTAATTTTATATGATATTATTAATACTTTGTGTTTTGTCCATCATATTATTTTCTAAATTGATTAATGAAATGTTATCACGGTCCCTTTAATCACATCTTCCAATTTAGAAACCCAAAAAGATAGGTCTTCACTTTTATCGAATGTTAGGGATGAATATTGTAGTGGTTTAATTGAAGTGTGAATTTTTCCACCACAATTATATATAAATCTATCTATATATATCACATCCTTGAGTTCACCCAAAATAAATCCTTCTACTTAAAGTTATTCAAATTTAAAATGTCGTACCTTTTTCAAATCTTAATTTGGAGATTGATTTGCTAGCCAACCTTCGAACTAAAATCACTCTAAAATTTCATCCCTTCTAAGTCTAAATATTTTTATTGCAGTAGCATGATATTCCTTCTCTCCAATTCCACAAGTATGACCTAATTTTGATGTGCTAATAAAAAGTTATGGCAATTTTCCCCACACTTGTTATTTTTTTCCATTTCAGAAGACCAAAAGCGTAAGGACTAACACATGTCACATTATTCATATCTGATTATGAAATTCCTACCACAGCTACCATGATACATCTTATTTGCAATGCAACATGTATTGTTCAATTTAGATCTTGCATGCTCACAATATAACGTTTTTTCCCAAAACAATTGTTTGATACTAGTTAGAAACCCTAACTTCTAGATGGTATATATCTAAACATATAATGAATCAAGATATGAAACTCATTCCACATATAATTCTCTTTTTTCTATAATTACCCTATGATTTTTCATTGTCTAAAACATCCTAGAAAAAAGTTATAAAAAAATGCAAATATTACTCGTTTTGGAAGTGTCCAAGATTTCATACCAAATTTTATCTAACAAATTCGCCAAAAGAGAATAAGTATACAATAAAGAGTAATACACACTTTAATAATGAAGAAAAGAGATGAGTGGAAATCCTACTTGAGGGGGCAACCTCCTTATACAATGTACTAAGTACAAAAGACAAGACAAGACAAGATGATTCAAATGAAAACGTCTTCTTGATATATATAGGAGACAAAAAAGTACAATTACCACTAATGGAATCACAGTGAAATCAATAATATAACAATTTATTAATATAAAGTTCCCAAATTAGGGGGAATGGGCCACAATTTAGGGCTTAACACTATGGAATCTAGAGAGAACGAATACAATTTATAGTAGAGATGTGATCTTCAAAGAAGTTAGAGGTACTTATAGGATTGAAGAGGTTGGAATACCAAAATAACCATAAAAGAAGGAGTTTCAATGGATGAAGAAAACTTGGATTAAAATAGGTCAACTGAATCTGGCGAAGATGTGGAATGGTAGATTCCAGTAGTCATGAGGTCTGGTTGAGTAAAGAGACAACCTAAAAGGTAGTTTCTACTTGATTTTTTCTCTTCTTTTGCATTATCTTACATTCAATATGATCCAATTTATTAAAGGAAGTGATTGAATCGATAGAGGGTAAACTCTAGGAAACTACCATGGAAGAATAAATGGAGTCCTTAAGAAATAATAAGACATGGGATCTGGTTACCAAATGGAAGGAGCTCCATCACTCGTAAGTGGATATTTAATAATAAAAAATAATGGTGTAGGAAATTCCAATAAGTATAAGATCTGAATAGTAGCAAAGGGATATTCCTAAGTCGAGGTAATCAAATTTGGTCATATTTTTTTCTCTCGTTGAAAAGTTCAATTCCATTACGGTACTAATTCCTTTAGTTGCAACATTCGATCTTGAGATAGAACATATGGACGCAAAGGGACATTCCTTGATGGTGATCTTAAATAAGAAGTTTATATGAAGAATCTTGAGGCTTTCACATTGGAAGGATCTAGGAGGAATTGGTCTACAATATCAAGAAGTATCTATATGGTTTAATGTACTCACCCAAGATGTGGTACCATAAATTTGATATGTATAATTAGTATCTAGTATTTGTGAGCAGTCGGGCTAATCTCTGCTTGTATGGAAAGAAATTTGGTGAAAACTTCATGTGTGTAATAGTGTATGTCGATGACACGTTGTTGGTCATCAATAAAATAGATCTAATCATGGAGATGAAACTATGACGGTCATCCAAGTTTGACATGAAGGAGCTCAATACAACTTATTTCATTTGTGGAATTAAAATAAAGAGAGATCGAGCAAATCTAAGGATTTAGTTATAATAAATATGTTGAGACAATTCTAAAACGTTTCAGCATGCAGGAGTGCAAATCAGTTTAAGTCCCTATTCATGTAGGATTAAGTTATCTCTTGAACATTGTCCTAAGAAACGAAAATAAATAAATTACGTGACACATGTTCCATATGCTAGTGTTTTAGGTAGTATGATGTATGCAATGTTTTGACTCGACCTGATATTTCCCATGCAATGGGAGTATTGAGTAGGTACATGTTAACACCTAGAAAAGAGAACTAAACCACAATCAAGACAGTTTTCAGGTAATTTCATGTAGCAATGGATTATGTAATATGATACCAAGGAAAATATAAACATGACAAGAAAATAATTATACATGGTTTTGTATAATTCAATAAGGTTGGAGATATCGGATGTAGATAGTCAACCGATTGATATATTTTCAACTTATTCAATGGAGGAGTTAGTTGGACGAGTAGGCGGAATTTGGTCATTGCACTATAAACTATTGAGGTTGAATACATTCCATCCACTCATGCAAGAAAATAGGTAGTTTGGTTGCAGATATTGTGTCCAGATGTTGGGTTTAGACAACAAGTCATTAGGTTGGATTGTGATAGTCAAAGAGCAATCTTCCTGGAAAAGAACTCTGCATGCCATTCAAAGACGAAGCATATTGATGTGTATTATCACTTTGTGAAAGACATGGTGAAGAACCATGAAATGTTGCTAAAAAAGGTAGACATCATGAAAAACATTGAAAAATCATTGCCCATTTTTGTCAGCACTAAAATGCTTACTTGGTGTAGCAAATCAATGAGTTTTTTATCCATGCTAAAGTGAATTGAAGGTAATGAACTCCATGTGTATGCAAAGAAGATAACAAATGGGATAGTGTTAAGTATGTTAAATATTATTTCCAGGTAAATCAACAGTCAAATTTGATAGTAAATTAGTAGCAAGGAAGCTATAATTGAAGTTGATATACGGTAGAAGTATGGTCAATGGACCAACTAGTATAGTTGACTAGTCCTTGATCATGAATAGTCAATGATGAAGTTGACAAGAAAAAAGAGGGTGATCGACTATGGTTGAATCAATCAAAGCGATTGTAACAAAATAACTTCATTTAGTCAGGAATTTATTGATTGCCATTAATGGGAAGTTAGGCATAACTAACTCAAGTACCATGAGCTAGTGTATGTGTTGCACCTGTAAATATGATGCAATAGCAAAGGCTTGTATGATTAATGACATATAATAGTTGAAGAGAATAGTAGTGTGTAAGTGTATTCATTTGTGGGGCATTGCTATCTAATAAACTATTGTTGTAAACATTGGTAAAGAGTGTTGCTAATAGATGAGAATATACACTCACTAGTTCGTTTGTTTTCTTTAGTAGATGGGTCTCTAGGGTAATTTGTAGATGGGTCTCTAGGGTAATTTATGTGTACTATGTGTGACTATATTTTTTTTTCCGTTGTTAACTATGTTATATGTTTAATTGTGAGAGTCATCATGCATGCTCAATGTAATAGGTATTATAACCGAATAGGTTGGCTAAGTCTAGTCGAAACGGTTAAGTTGATTACCGAGTAGTTACAAAGTTGTATATGTATATATGAATGTACATCTATTATATACATGCTAGTGAGCCATCAATAGAGTATATATGTTCCTTCCAATTTCCAGTATGGTTCAGTGATATAACATAAAAGGCTTGTTGCTAGCATGACAATTACTTTCTTCCTTGATTTCTTTATGTGTGTGTGATATTATGTATGATTATATGTTTGGTATACACTACTAGTAAAATAATGTAATCCCACAAATTACATAAATTTCTCATTTAAAGTTGGATGTGAATCTTTGTTAATACTTTAATAAATTGTTGAAGATATTTACCTGGGTCTTGAAATAGCTACAACCACTTGCACATGGGGTTAGATAAATAATGTGGTGAATAAAAATGCCTTCTCAATACCTACAATAAGGAGACCCATCTAGTTATGATGATAAGAATACTATTGGAAACCCATTTTTTGTTTAGCTCCACATATAGCTTGACAAAATATTGATAAGACTACCAAGAAGTTTAAGCAATCCGGCCTCCTAGATAATTTCCTTCAAGGAGGAATTGTTCTTGACTCCCAGTTAGGAATGATTAGAAGTAGGTAGTGCATAATTTGTGAAGATGATTATCTAGGATTGCAGAACATCTATGTGCTTTTTACCACCATACTTGGGTAATGAGATTCTAGTGTTTAGTTTGAATGTAGACTTGAAATCCTGTAGTTAAAATCTAAGGGATTCATTGAGAGAACTAGATACCTCTTATACCACATATAAAAAAAATAGGATCTGGATCCTTAGAGGAGTAACTATTATGAGGATCCATTGAGAGATGGACAAATGTTGCGGAAGAGTTGAAAGTGAATTTCCATAGATGACAAATTTGGTTACGGTTTCTTGCAAGAAGGGATAACATAGACACCAAGAGAGTGATATTGTATACCTATTACATGTGACATGGCACAAGAGTTAAGATTTTGGTTGGAGGTTATCCTCCCAAATCACCAAATAAGGGTGAGAAAACAATAGGAAGTTTTGGGGTAAGAGGGATACCTCTAAAAACCTCAAGAAGTAGTAGACGGAGGTAGATATTTAGTTAGAAGAAGGGGTATGATCCACAATACTTCACTAGGTGAAACTAATTTCGAAGAGAACTAGTTAAAGAGGGTATATGGGGTGGGTGGAGGGTGTACCTTATAGAACACAAAAAACATAATACATCTAAGTTGAGGAAGAAAAACAAGGTGTGTGAGATGGGAGGGAGGCCTACATATAAACCTAGTGTATGAGTGAAAGGGAGAAGTTCAAGTTCTTACTTGTCTTATACCAAAAAATAAGAAACAACTTTCCAACAAAATAAATCATAAATAAATAAATAAACAAAAGATGGTAGTTGGATGTAAACATGAGAAACCCATGAATTGGAGTAGATAAAAAAATTTCTTGCAGTCTATAAATGATTCCAATAGCTTTCTTATATGATTACATATCTCCCGAAGCCCTGAAAACTTGTCTAAGTATGCACATCAAAACTCTGAAAAGACATGAAAAAATGTAATATGAACATGCACACAAATCAAAGATCAAAAGTAATTCCCTAACTTACTCAACCACACAATAATTAATTAAATAATTTATATTTACATAGAATTTTGTATTCTCAAGGGAGGTGATCCCCTTAATATCTAGGATTACTAGATAAGTTGGCTATGCATGTTGGTATGATACATATTAGAGGGAATATTACTCCTCAATCAATGTGTTGACTATTTGGAAATCTAGTTGAGTTGGTTATGCTCTCCTTGAATGTTGACTTAAAGGAGGATTTTTATATTTCTTATTTCTATTTGGATTCCATTTTAAGTGTTTTCATTGTAATGCAAGAGATATAAAAGAAAACATTGTAAGATCGAAGATTCTATTCCACCATGGTTTTACCTCTGTACAATACTATTTCTACATAAATATTGGGTTCTGTTATTATTGTTATTTTCTTCTGTTTTTAGATATTTTTGTAACACATCATATCAAAGATTAAAAAAATTGCATGCATATGATTTTCTAATCGTTGGAGATGAAATAATGATAGGAGGTTTAACCAAGTTCAAGATTGAGAAGTATGATGGAAAAAAATTCTCCTTGTGAAGGATGAAGGTGGAGGAATTGTTGGCTCAAAATGACAAAGCCCTATCATTGAAAGGGTCATAAAAAACCAAGTGGCATGAGAGATGAGAACTTGATAAAGGTGGACAAAAATAGAGTTTCTAGAATTCATCATCTAGCAAACTTTGCATTGTTTAATGTTGTTGAAGAAAATACCATGGAAACCATTTGGGAGAAACTTGGGAATTTGTATGATACAAATGACAAAAAATGTTTTCCTGGGAAAAAAGGTTTATCATTTCAGAATGAATAAGGGTTCATTTGTGGTAGATCATATGAATGAATTTAATACCCTTATCAGAAAAATGCTCTTGGATGGTGTAAAGGTGTATTATGAGGACATAGTGATTATTTTAATATGTTCCCTCCTAGATACCTAGGATCATATGGTGGTGATCATCACCAAATCATCATCATGAACTCTGAAATTTGATGATGTGGTAGTTCCTTTTTTGAGAGAAGAATTAAGTCAAAAATCATCTCTAGATCCCTCTACTAGTGAATACCTATATATGAGAGTGTGATCTAGCAAAATGGGTTAACAAGGGAGATCACAGTATAGATCAAATACTAGAGGATGCAAGAAACAAAAGTGATGGAATTGTGGGAAACAAAGATACTTTAGTGAGAAAGGATTGTTGGTAGCCGAAGAAGGAAAATAATGATGAAAATACATATCAACCATCATTTGAAGCTAGTACAACCAATTCAAAAAATATGGAAACCTGTGAGGATTTACGTCTTAGTTACAATGTGTCTCTATTATATGCTTTGGTTTTAGTCAATTGCATATTTCGACATGTCTCCACATAGAGATTAGTGTTCCAAATATCAACCCTATAGTGGTGCAATGGTCTACTTGGGTGATGACCATCCTTTAGAAAGTGTGGGAATATGAGAAATTAAGATTAATCTAGATGGTGATAGAGAAAGGAAGTTTTGTTAAGAATGACATGTACCATACGTACACAATAATTTTCTCTTAGTCAATAAGATGAATAAGATGGGGTATTATACTACCTTTGGTGACAATCGATGAAAATTTACCAAAGGACCCCTCATTGTATACAAATCATAATATTATGGGTACCTATATCATTTGTGTGGTGGTATAATAAGAAATCATGCAACAATAATAAATGCAGGGAATGTTCTAGATGGAGTGGTGTTATGGCATCAATGACTTCGACATATGAGTGCAAAAGGTTTTAAAACTTTACATGATTGAGGTATTCTTTCAATGATTAAATCTTATGATTTAGACTTGTGTGATAACTATATTTATGGTAAATAAAAGAGAGTTCAATTTACTACAATCTATAGGAGAAATTTTGATATTTAGCTACTTATTCATTGTGATATATTGTTGGAGGATCTAGTCGAGTAAGTCGACTAAACTCACTGGTTGACTAATTGTAGATTATGTCGACCTCATAGTCTATGTTGATTGGTTGAACCGACATGTAGTTACCATAATGTTTTGTAAACATATTTATAAGCTCTTGAGCTAGATAGATACTTGGTTCGATTTGTTGTATGAACCCACATGTGTAATTGAGTACTATAATTTGTTATTCTGTACACCATTCTTATCTCTTGTTCTGTTATTGTTATATGATTCTTTATGTGTATCATTGGTAACCTTGCAATATGATTGATTACAACATTTGTTCCATTTCCAATGATACATATACGGATGAAATGGATATGACTATATGATCTCATAGAAAAAGATTAAGAACTTGTGGGAACGTAAGATTGCGAATTATTTGCATCATTACGCTAGAAGAAATTAAATGACTATTGTGCAAGAAAAGGAGAAGTTTTTCTCACAAACACATGAAATTTTTTTCAAGTCCGTACCTCAGTCTTTAAAGAAGCTACTAGATGAAACAAACAAGAGAAAATAAAGACCAACAGTTACTCCAGAAGATAACAAGGGGAGGTTGTACAAATTTGTTGAAATCGTTCGAAAGAATTGCTGATAAGTTCTATGAGGAAAGAGAAGTCGATGAAAGAGTCTATGTGGATATTATCAAAGATATATTCTACAACCACCTAACTGAACATTTCTTGTGTTCGCTGCTGACACTTTTGTTCAAATCCTTGATTGATAAAGGTGTGGGTTATATTGTCGAAACTCGTCCATTACTGATCAATCCTCCATCAAACACAAACTAGGTGACCAAATGGAAGGAGTGGGAAAAATTTGTCAAAGAAAGAGAGTGGGAGTACTTTCTAAGCAAATAGACAACTCCATTTGGGATTACTAAAATATTTCGTGTTGACTATGGGGGGGTAGTTGGTCATGTTCTATAGTAGAGTAGAAGAATTCTAGTTGACTTATGAAAAAACCATCTCCAATGATGAAAAGTCATCCCAAAAAGGAGAAAATTGAAACAGTTACTCACAAAAGCACTCCACATATATAGAAGATAGAACGAGAGAAGAGGTGAAAGAAAAGGAAATACATTAGAGAGAAGGATGTTGTGCTCCAAAGAAGAATGACGACTAGAGTGCCAGAACAATAAGAGAATCTGCCATAGTCGGGTCATGATCGACAGGAAGAAGGCATTGATGAATAAATGTCACCAATGGAGGAACACTTGTGGATAGAGCCTTGTAAATCTATCCAAGTTGATATACCCCAAAACATCACACCTCATTCCGCGTTAAATTCTAGCCCGAGTGCACAATATTGTTCAGCAATATTTGGGATGCGAGTTGGTGAGTTAGGTGTATGGAATTGACTAGACGAAGAAGGAAATGATGTTGATCATATGGTAATTCATCGACCATAAGAAGGAAATTGGGTTACCTTTCAACCCTTTTCACCTAACCATGGTATTCACTTACTCTACTTGAAACATGAAGGAGCACCCCCCTAGCCAATCATAACTTCAGGTAACACACTAGACTAGTCAAATCCACAAGAGAGGATACCTTGGTCTTAGAAATATACATGGGTATCATTAGAAGGAGTTGGCATAAATCTACTTCTAGTTGAAAGCACATTGACAACTACAGATAAAACTTTCAATGGAAACGAAAGTCTTGTGGAGAATACCTGTGAAGAAAACAGAGTCATAGAAAGTAACCCACCACCACCACCACCACCCCCTCCACCACTAAGAGAAGACATAAACGTCGACGATATGGCTCACGTTTCTGTAGACATCCCCCTTTACGAGTGCGATGAAGATCCCATATGACATTGGTTTGTCTGCAAGTTGAGTTGGGAAGAAAATACTATTACTAATGAATATTGACAGATGGCTTAGTTTCATGGTGCTCTGAGGAATAAAGAACTAACATGGTACATGAATTATATAGAAAAGATGTCAAATTCTACTAAGGAAAAAATTAAACAACAGTTCATGCCATTCTTCAAGACACTGGATGTAAAAAATATAGAAGCAAATAAATTGAAAACCACAGTCGAGAAACCGACAGAAACAGTTCAGGAGTAAGACTAAATATTTAAGGACCTACTACACTAGTTGGAGTATAATAGAGATGAATAATTGCTAATCCAATGGTTTGTTGCAGAACTCTTACACAGATCGGAATGCATATCAGACTGGATAACTTTAATAGTTATGAAGATGCATTAACTAAGGAATTACAAGTAGAAATGGATGAGAAATATCTAGTAAACCTTGTTGATAGCCGTATTGAAGAACAACTAGAGATTATGCAAAATTCAATACATGAATTAAACCTCAAAGGTCATTAACTCTAGTGTATGAAATGTTTGATCACCGGGCATACAAAATACTATTGCCGACAAGAATAACGTCGACAAGACGTTTGGATCATTCAATCGAAATGATTTTGTGATATTTTCCGGGAGAACGATCTACATGCGAAAATAATATTCTCCATACAATATGAAGAACGAAAAAGCTTGCTGGTGCACAATATATGAAGTCAAAAGCCATGCAACATCTGAATGTTAACTAAACTTAAAAAATTGACAAAACTATCAAACAGTTTACCACACAAACGTTGTTGCACAAAATAATAACAACAATAATACAAGGAATAATAACAATCGGAATGAGAAAAACAATCAAAGATATGACGACCGAAGGTACGAGCATCGGTATGAAAAAAATCATCGTGGAGGATTTTCAGGTAGAGATCGATTCTTTGGGAATCGATAAAATAGACTACATCGACCGATCCAGTGTGATACGTGCTTAAAAGAAGGGCATCAGCATGCTGAGTGTCCATAAAAGGATCGAACTGACCTTAAATTCTGTACAAGTTGTGGTGTCGGTGAGCACTCTTTATAGGATTGCCCCACCATGCTTGAAAACATCAATAATAAGAAAAACGTTAATGTATTGTCTAGTGTGGAAAAATGCGATGTTAGCATAACTAAAAACTTACAAATTATCACTCGTCAAGGCACAAAAATTGGCATGTATAATCCCAAAATAAGTAAAACAAAGAATAAAGAAGATTATCCTAACCCTGTTATACAAAACCAATTATATAATTATGAGACGAACATATTTCAAGAATTAGCTGCACAAGAAGTAAATGATGATACTCAATAGAAGATGTCTTAAGAATTAATTAATTTAATACACAATGATAATTATGTTGCAAAATTAATTGACCTATTGTAGAATCTTAAGAGTAAATCTAGTATTGATAAGCAAGCTAAGAACATATGTATCTTGAATAAAAAAGATAAAAGTGATGTTGACTCTTTAGTCGAACTGGAAATTGAAGGTTAGCATGTATGACAAGTTGTTCTCGACTTTAGATCACACGTAAACATCATGACCATGGACACATGGGAAAAATTAGGTATGCCTCGACTTAACGAATCTGGCATATATTTGAAGTTAGAAGATTAAGGAGTAATTGAACCCATTGGTGTCTAGAGGAATGTCGACACAACTATAAAAGGTATCACTACAAAATTTGACTTCGAAATTATTAAACCTAAGGAAGGATCCATTTCCTTTCCAGCATTAGTAGGTCGACCATGGGTTCGAAAGATGAAAGCATCAATTTAACTAGAAAAAGAAAGAATAAAAATTAAAGGAAATGGGAAGAAAGTGATCGTCCCAATTCATCCATCACAAGGTGAACCATGGAAAGAACCTATAGATGAAGAATTCGATGTCTAACAACTATACCAGATAAAAAATAATGAGGATTACACAAAACCAAACATATATGGAGAGCCTCACTTAGGGAACTTAGACTCTACACGTTATAACTAAGACTCTATTTATATGATTTGGAAATGGAAAACTATGAACT
This sequence comes from Pseudotsuga menziesii, assembly GCA_001517045.1. NCBI lineage: Eukaryota > Viridiplantae > Streptophyta > Pinopsida > Pinales > Pinaceae > Pseudotsuga > Pseudotsuga menziesii. The sequence continues at coordinate 302,778 of LPNX010063006.1, read as the reverse complement.
ACAAGCAAGGGAATATTGGACCATCCAAGCCATTCCGAAAAAAAAAACATGATGATCACTAATACATTTGGGTAGTTTTTTCCACGAAATACTTCCATGTTTTGAACATTCGTGGATTAATACTTGATTTTGTTTTTATCATGGGGGAAAAACTGTCGCAATATCAACGTTCTTAATTTTCAACGAACTTTCGTCTCTACATCGAGGATATCTGGCTATCTTTGTACACCCACGAAACCAATGCCAGCTTTCAAAGGATGTTTACGCGCGGGTCAAGTTGTAGTTAATGGAATTAATAGCTCTTGGCTGTCTACGTGCGGGTCAAGTTGTAATGGATTTAATAATTATCCTTGCTGAGTTAGAGCAAGCTTCTCTTTTTGTTGAAGCTTCACAACTCTACTGAGATTTAAATTTTTTATTTTGTCTTACAAATCTATTAGGTCTGGGTGAAGGGGTACCTATCTGAAAGAAGTATTATATTTATAAAAATGATCAACAAGCTGCATCAGCTGCCTCTCAGTTCCTCTCTGACAAGCACACAAAGTGTCTCTGGAGTCTCCAGTCTAAAAACTCAATCCTTCCATAATTGAAAGCGTAATGTGAGAATGTTCATGGAATCATCCGTCCATTGTACCGCGTGACTCATGCATTTTTGGCACATTTTCTATAGTTGCGATTGATTAAGTGTGGATTGAGCCCAAATTTCTTTATCAACCATATCCAAAACTAGAGAGAGCAGTCATAATCTACAACAATCATCTTGCCATAAATTCATAAAAGGTAAGCATGCATCCTTTTTTGGGGGATACAAACTAACATTGAGGCTCAAAATAACACTTGTATTCTTTGATTGATGTACCTTACGAACGAATTTAACAACCCTGCAACTCCCTCCTTTTAATTAAATAAGATTAATTGCAACAAGAGGGTCTAGTCAACAATGACTCTAGCCAATTCATTTTTTTTATAGACCTGATGCTCCACTAAGTTATTTTTCGTTGACACAGTGTTAATCTCTTTCCATGGTAGAAGGACAACTTTCATTTGGACCATTTGGGCCACCTAGTATTCCAATGCCCAAACGATCAAGGTAACCTTATGAGTAAATCAAAGGCCACTACACAACACTTGTTGGCATCAATGAAAACTTCAGTCTGTTAGACACAATGCTTAGTGAGAGGGGGAGCTGAATCAGTGAGCTAAGGCTTCAACTCAATTTCAACTTTTTCTACCAATCTTATATCATTATTTCACAATTGCTTCAACAAGTACATATTTATCAAAGAACAATATCAACTAGGCACATGTCATTCATTAATTAAACACATCACTATCAAGACATTGCACAAGGGACACAAGATATAGTTTTGTAATCTTTATATAAGTGGAGACTTCAATCTCCGATATGGGATACAACCCATAATATGGCACCACCCACCAGAATGGTTCAGTCATCTACAACTGACTGGGATGCTACAACATCTAAACAAGATTCAACTTGTCAAAATACCAATAAGTCTTTCCCCAGCTCCACCCAACCTCCCTATACAAATTTCATATTACAAATTACAATTGATACACCACACTCTTCCAAAGTTTTCCACATGCACACACATCAAAAATACCAATCAGCAAGTCTTCATTCTGTACTTAGTAAGTCATTCAACATACAACATACTACAACCCTGTCTCAACTCTCTCCATACACCATTAGTATATTGTCTTCAGTACTATCAACATCAGCATATAGGCTTCCAAACTACTTAATTCAACACTTGGACAAAATTGTTTTTCACTTGTAAAAACAATTTTTCTTCTACTTTGGCAGATTGATTTCTCTCTCATGTGATCACCATAAGGAAACCTACAAGCATGGTTAGATAGCCATTTAAATAATGAACAAGATCATATCACAAGATAAATCTATTGACACACACACAACCTCTAGAAAGCATTTCAAAATAGCTTCTCAACCTCTTTTGAACATCAAAACATATTTCTTTCCATTTTGGTAGACTCTTATTTCACACGAGTGAACACTCTATGGAGACCTGAATTCATGAGAAGATGGACAACTTACCAAAGAATGGGTCCATGACATTTGATAAATTTACTTGCACAAAGACACCCCTTGGAGGGAATTTCCAACTGACCGTTCAAAATTTGAAATAAACAATTATTAAAAAATGAATATAAAAAATAACTGGTAGTTAGATGATGAATGGATAACTGGTAGCAATGCATGGATACCTCATAGTTGATGAATGGATAATCAATAGTTCATGGAAAATAATTGGAAAAATGTGGGATGAAAAGAAAAAAGAACATAAAAAATAATTGATAGTTGATAAATAGATGATAAGGAGAATGTTGGTGATAACATGTTGTTAGGCATGGATAACTCACAGTTAAACCTATTTAACTGGAAGAATACGAGGAATAAAAAAAACAAGTTGCATTTAGAGACAAAGATGTTGAGGCGAAGCTGAATTATGCCACATTCACATGCAGGTTCGATAAAATTTCATTTAGAGACAAAGATGTTGAGAGTAGTCAACTTTTCAAACTTCATGTGAAAGGGAAGCGCAACACTTGTTGGATCGTGTTTGTACCGGATCAGAATCGTCAGATCCGAATGACAGACGGATTTATCGCTTGCCCAACGTTAAAAGGGGTAACGGATTTATTCGCTTGACAGACGGACTTTTTTGTTTTCTTAGGTAACTTGCGTGCTTCGGCATTGTGATTTCTACGTTTTACACATGTCCTACGGATGTCGTTTCAACGAAGCGTACAAAAAGAAAACACTTTTAAGTGCAACACGTTGGGTTGGGTTGTCGAAACTGGTTGGGTTGTCGAAACTGCAATGGAGTACGGGATCTTTTGTGATCCATCCTGCCTCCACTGCCACCCACCCATATATCTTGGACAACAATCAAGAAATGTGTTAATTGAATTATCAAATAACTAACTGAACACTTTGCCATTTGCATTGGCTCTCAAATCCCTAAGGAATAGAGATGATATAAACATCCTCTGAAAAAAAAGAGATGATATAAACAAGGCCCAGTATTGCTGTATCTTTTATTTTTAACCACCGCGTTTGTTTGCAGAGATGGCCGCTTCCTCACAAGTTTCTCAGACTAAGCGAGGAACAGATGAATGCTGGAAAGGCAAGTTGGCTGTGCCAGAAGCGAAGCGAAGCAAGAGCGAATCAACCGTGGCGTATGACAGTGATCTCCTGGCCTTGCTCGACAGTATCGATAATATGGTCGATGCTAATTACAGCTATCCAAAAGATATCGACATTGGGATCAACGGGGTTATAAATTCTCTGGAAGATGAAAATGCGTTCAAGGTTCACACAGAATGTATTAATAACGAGCCCACCGATGAGAATGACGGCAGTGTTGATCAAATGGGTTCAAATAAGCAAGGAGAATTAACTGCGGGAGGAAACTCTGAAGGGACCTCCGCGACGTCTGATATAGGAGACTTCATGTATTATAACGATGTTCGCACAGAGCTTGATTTCTTCCGAGGCCATTTTTCTCCGGATGAACTTGCAATCATCCTGAACCATATCGATGGAGATTCAATTCCGAATATTATGTATTACGATGCCGTGTACAGCTATGTTTCAGAGCAAGAAAAATTGTGAATTAATGGAGCTGAATCGCTGAGTTTCATGAGGTTTGCAGCTAGATCATATGACGTGTGACGCCAGCAGGAAACGATTGGAATTTATATATGGCGAAGAAACTTTGAGTCGGTTAGAAAGTTAAAGAACATAATGCAATGCAGTTTAATATTAGCAAGCTACTTCCTTTGAGCTGTCTTAGTTATGCGTAAGATGTCTTTCTAGATTGCACAATATTTTAGTGTGGCGTTTCTACTTTCACTTCGATATAACCATTAATGGTCAGAGGCTTACTGTGCCCACTCACATGCTCCTTACTAGACCCAGTCGCATGCTATTGATGTGGCGTGGTCTAATCTTGTACGCTGTTGTTAGATGTGTTGTAATATATTGGATCTTTTGACTAATGTACACTTTAACTTTAATTTGTGAAAAACTTTAGTAGACACCAAATTGTCAACAATCACCATCAATAACCATACCACAACACTTGCCTTCTATTTTGCATTTTGTTCTAAAGAGTGTCTTCCTATATATTGTGGTTCTCTCTCAACCTATTTCTCATATCACAACAATATCCTCTTGATCATCAATTTTTCTCCTTGCTATAACTGCAATTCAATTACCTCGCTTACTACTACTATTGGTTCTGCTTCGAGCATATGCATCCTCCCTTGTTTCCTTCTTCCATCCTTCGCAATTTTTGGATATTCAAATCCTATGGCCTTACATTTCACATTTGAATCAAAAGCATACAAATTTTCCTATGTTCCTACGTCTTTTCGATCAACCTTATCCTCTATCAGCATTAGATGATACCATCTATAGCTCTGGAACTACATTCACCTTCTTCAACTAGCTTTTCTTTATTTTTCCCTCTTCCATATTGTTGATATTTCTTCACATTTTATTGTTTTCCTTAACAATTCCTCCTTAATTCTCCAGGATGCTTGATAAGCCTCTTCCAATAAATGAACATTCAAAATAGTAAAATTGTCTTGAATGGCATAACCTAAGCCATTCACATGGCATGGGAATGGATTATGGACTCTCTTCATTCTGTTAGCATCTAAAGATCGTAGCAATGCTTTCTGTCTTCATTCATAAATTGTATGGGTTGGTTTCCTAAGGTTTGTAATTACTAGTGAACTGTGGAACGATGGGCCTTATTTATCTTCCCCGGCAGTCGCATATCCAGACTGAGAACCAGAAGTCTCTCCGCGGTTTACGGACCCGAACCAACAGCAGGGGGAAAAGCAGTTGACCAAAAATCTATTTAAGTTTCTCCCGTTCATCCATAAAAAGTCAAGGTAGCAACCCGGTTCCATATTATGCATGAGTTACAGAGTCCCTGGTCCTCTTCTTAATAGTATGAACTCCCCAATCCTAATAATCAGGCAGGACCCCAATCTAAGATAGATGAGTTATCCCAATCTTCATTAGGCTTCACCACTTCTGCTGTAGGGGGAAGAACCTTGACCAAATCGAACAAACCCGTGCTTATCCTAAGCCATTCACATGACCTAAGCCATTCACATGGCATGGGAATGGATTATGGACTCTCTTCATTCTGTTAGGATCTTATAGAAAGTTTGTCAAAAAAAATTTAAATTTATCTACTCCTTTAATGACATCTTTAGCTACTTCAAATTCTGAAACCTTCTCAACATTAATAGATATGTGAAAATTTACATTTCAATTTTGACAACATCCTATCCTAGGATTTTATCTTCCCTCTACCACTACATTCTATATTCAGTTACAAGTTATCCCACAACAAAGAAAAATGACTTTTCAATTTTTTTGTTAGCAAACCTAATCCACATATGATCTCTAATATGCTCAAAGTCAAAAAAAATTTCCATTTACCCTATTCAATCTATCAATTCCTTGGGATTTAAAATTCTAGAATAGTGAAGAGTATCAAGTTTAACTTAACGTCCAATACAATTGATGGATCTGATCATTTTGTCTTCCACTACCATGTTCTCCTATGTTTCTTTTCTTCTAGTCTTTGATTCTGATACAATTGATGGATCTCATCATTTTGTCTTCCACTACCATGTTCTCCTATGTTTCTTTTCTTCTCGTCTTTGATTCTGCTTAGTCTTTGATTCTGCTTCCTCATCATTGTTGTCTTGCACCACATGTGCAATACCTCTCCTCTTGAATTACTCTTTGGAATCTAGTATAGACATGATTGTCTTCACCATTGTTGCAAACTCATTCATATATTCTACAACCTCGAGTATTTAAGGTCTTCCAGTGCGCTTTCCTTTATTTTTCATTACTTATTCTTATTTGATTCTGATTTGAGATCACTTCCTCCAAGTGCCCCACCTCAACAACTTTCACAAAGCACCTAATCTACAACCACGGTCTTTCTAATCAACCACATCGAAGGTTAAACCAGCTCTAATACTGCTTTATGTAGAGAGAAACTCACAACTCTGCATATACAGACGCACAATACAACTCTACACACATGATTAAAATTAAAACAAAAATGCATATCAATAGAACCATAGTTACCAAGTTTAAGTTCAAATTATTTGACTCTATAAAAAAAAAAAGTCATACAAAACTACACAACTTATTGAGGATGAAATATCACCCATACACCAAACTAAACTAAATACATAACAAAAACAAAAAAAATATGTTACAGAGATTAGGAAGCTAAGCTCCGAATGCCATTGTCCAAAATAGAAAGCTATTGTTGTTTTATTTGTAAATTAGAAATTATTCCATATTTGGTAATTCTTCTTTCTTCCATGAGAAATAAGAGAATTATGTGCACAATTTATGCAAACAAAGGAGAAGTAACACCCAACACCCAACGTTCGTTTAATTTGGTAAGGGAGAAGTAACACCCAACAATCATGTCGATTGATCATTGCCATAGCATGTATTGATTCGCTTACTGCCTCATTAGAGTTTCCATGCCTCAGGATTTGGATTACGTCGCAGTTTCCCTCCGCGAGCGGTCCTCCCTATTTGATGTTGATTGATCACTGGACGACGTCCAAGCAAAGGAAGGTCACAGAAAAATATTTCAATCGTTTTACAAATATTTATAAGAGATCCGAATAATGGATTGTTTCCGGCGAGAGCATTTTCCTGGGGTCAATACCTATATGCAGGTGAGCTAAGTCCAGTCCAAGCCCACACGTCATATCGAATCCGAATTGGATGAATTAATCGTCCAATCGAACTGAATTGACGCATTTTCAGACCAATACAACATGAGAAATCAGAGCATATTCAACTCCCAACTACTCAATTCAGATTTAGATTTAAGACGAGAAATGGATTCAAATGGCTAATTGTGTGACAGGATTTATTATTTAGAATGTACGTTAAATATAATCAAATAATAATTCCTTTAATTATTTGTTTGTATGCATTATAATATTTATTTATCAAATATTTGGATGTGTACATTAGAATTTAGAACTATGTGGAAATGGATGTAGCTTTGCTCTCTTCAATCTAAAAAGCACTGTTCGTTGTAACATTTGGATAGAACTTTGTAAAAATGAATTTACTCTTCTTTTCTTCAACACGAAAGCAATGTTTGTAGCAACATTGTAGATCTGTAGCAGTATTTGTTTGTATGCATTATAATATTATTTGTTTTTCGAAAATTTCGATGTGTACATTAGAATTTAGAACTATGTGGAAATGAATGTAGCTTTGATATCTTCTATCTAAAAACAATGTTCGTAGTAACATTTGGATGTGTAAAGTAGAACTTTGTAAAAATGAATGTACTCTTGTTTTCTTCAATATGAAAGAAATGTGTAGCAGTTTTTGTAGGCCTGTGATACATTAATCTGTAGCAGCTGCTCTTGCATCAAGGTAAAAGGTAAGGGTACTTTTTATTGCATTATGTCTGATGGGGTCACATCCTCATGACGGACGGATTGCTTGTTAGGAACATTGTAGCATAATTGGAGTAGGAATACAAATATGAAAACAATTTTACAAAGGAAAAAATAAATAATGAAAAAAAATAGTACAAGTAGACTGCAATACATAATAATTTTAATTAAATATTCACAAATATATCATAAATGTAATAGAGTTTTATAACTAGAAACAACCATTTTAATAAGATTAATATGTTGGGAATACCCCTAAAATAATATATTAGACACATTGATATTGCTTAAAAAATGTGTCAATTACTTGTATCTAATAGTTAACCTAATATAACAACCAAGTAGCTTGTGGTTGTTAAGCTCTTAATTGTATCATCATTGGGATTAAGCTAATAATTTTATCTAATAGTTAATTTAAAATTAATATAAAGCTATTACAATAAATATAACAAGTCCAAGTTATCTGGACTCCTAGCTTCCAAATAGAGTTATACTAATCCTTAAATGCACATTAACTCGACTCCCAACTACGATGGAGTTGGAGTGTCACATGAATTGCACATTACCATGCCACTAAATGTAGTTATCACATGAGTTTAAAGGACTTTATTAGGAGTTTATAAGAGTTTATTAGGAGTTCGAGTGTCACAGGAAGTGCACATTACTTCAACTCTCAACTATAAAATGCAGTTTAGTAGCTCGACTTCTAGCTACTAGATGGAGTTCCACTCTCACATGGAATACACATTACCATGCCATCAAAGTTTAGTAATCACATGAGTTATTTTGTATTTTGTATTTATTTTTTTCCAACTACCATAAAGTGTACTTATCACATGATCTATTTTCGATTTTTACATCGATAGGAATATATATCTTAAAATTTTGGGGTGGATTACCATCTATGCGTTTTCATCTACCTACAAGAATAAGACAAGAGTACCGTCCATATTGATTCTATGGGCATCGTCCAAAACTCATAATTAACGATTTTAAAAAAATAAAAAATCGTGATAGTTGGACCAAAACTCATAATTAACGATTTCAAAAAAATAAAAAATAACTTAGTTAACATACAAGTCGTGAAAGTTGGAAAAATTAAACTTCAACTTCAACTATTCGATTATTAGATACAACTATTAGCTTAAATCCATTGATGACACAACTATATTAGCTTAACTTTAACGATAATCGCAGTTATATTGGATAACTATTAGATTATTCCAATAGTGATATAACTATTAAACTAAATTTAGATGAACTATATCTCTTAGCACGAGAAGTCGATCCGATCTTCATTACACTGAAACCATGCACCGAGAACAATCAGTTAGGCAATGTGTAGCTAATGTGATAGTTTATCTCAATATGGAAATTGGGAGTTGAGTTAATGTGCATAAGGCTTGGCCTAACTCCATTTCGGGGCTAAGAGACGAGATAACTCAAAGTTTGCTACATTAACTACAATATCTTTATATTAACTTTTAAATTAAATGTTACATACAACTATTAGATTAACTCCACTTAGCTCCAATAATGATACACCTATGAGCTTAACAATCATAAATTAAATGGTTGTCATATTAGATTAACTATTAGATACAATTAATTAACACATTATTTAGGAAAAAAAATATTGTCAATGTGTCAAATATATATCTCTCCGTGTATTTCAAACACATTAATCTTAGTAATATGGTTTTTGCGAGTTTTATAATTGTTAATTAAGAATTTTGAATGACATGTCCATAGAATTAATCAGACAATACACTTGTATCATTCTTGACCATAAATGAAAAAGCATAGATGATAGTGAACCCCAAAATTCTAAGATATATAAGCCATTAGACGTAATAAAATCAAACATATATTTAAAAAACAAAAATATAAAATATCAATAACTTGTTACTCGGACAGGTATACACGAGTGCACATTAGCTAGACTCCTAGATACGAAATGTACTTATACTAAGCCTTAAGCGATTTGAGTAGTTTTTAAGCTAATAGTTGTAGAATCATTAGAGTTAAAAGCTAATATTTGTATCTAATAATTAAACTAATAGTTATACAATATGACCGTGATTAGAGTTGAAGTTAAGTTAATAGTTGTAACATCATTGGAGTTAAGTTAATAGTTGTATCTAATAGCTAATTTAAAAGTTAATATATCAACAATTGCAGTTAAGTAAAAATCATGATTAGAGTTGAAGTTAAGCTAATAGTTGTATCATCAATGGAGTTAATCTCATAGTTGTATCTATTAATCTAATAGTTGTATGTAATAATCGAATAGTTCAAGTTCAAGTTTAATTTTCAAACTAATGATTGTATCTAATAGTTAATTTAAAAGTTAGTATATTAGCAATTGTAGTTCAAGTAAAAGTCATGATTGGAGTTGACATTAAGCTAATAGTTAAGTGACATTTTTATTTGAGATTTTGGGTGGACTACAACCTATTTTTTTTCATCTATGGATGAGGATGAGACAAGTGTACTCTCGAGATTGATTCTATGGCAGGCGTTCAAAATTTGAAATAAATAGTTATAAAAACAAAAGAATATAAAAATTAACTTGTAAGTGATGAATAGGTAAACTAGTAGTGATGCATGGATAACTCATCACTGATGAATGGATAACCAATAGTTCATGGAAGATAACTAGAAGAACGTGAGAATATTATAATAATAATAATAATAATAATAATAATAATAATAACTGATAGTTTTTAAATGGTTAATAACAAGAATGTCGATGATAACATGTAGCTAGGCATGGATAACTCATAATTGAAATCATTTAACTAAACGAATATGAGGAATAAAAAGAATCCAAATTGTTTTCCATTCCATCATTATATTAACTCTAATGATCTCCTATGAATAATAGATAAAGTGATATTATTTTAATATAAATATATATATTAAGTGACTATTTCTATCGAAAATCACCGGTCACTTTGAGATAATATATAAACACCCATCGACGTAATAACCATCACTAAAGCGGTGGTTAAAGAAACGGGTAACGGGTAAGTATTTGTTTTATGTTTATATTAGCTCTAATGATCTAGTATGAATAATAGATAAATTGATATTATTTTAATTATATGTTGATAGACATTTTTATTTGATATTTGGGGTGGACAACGACCTATGCTATTTCATCTACGGATGAGGATGAGACAAGTAAAATGTCGAGATTTATTCTATATGGAAGTCGTTCAAAATTCGAAATATACAATTATAAAAAAAGGAATATAAAAAATAACTAGTAGTTGATGAATGGATAACTGGAAGAAATGCAAGGATAACTCGTAGCTGATGAATGGATAACCAATAGTTCATGGCCCAGATAACTAGAATGTTGTGAGATAATTTGAAAAAAAATATAAAAAATAACTAATAGTTGATAAATGGATAACAGGAATAATGTTGGTGATAACATGTAGCTAGGCATGGATAATGCACACTTGAACCACTTTAACTAGAAGAATAGGAGGAATAAAAAAATATTTTCCATTCGATAACTATGTCTCAACCATTTGATCCCCATCGACGTGATCCAACCACAAACTATGTGGGTGTGCTAGTTGCATCATCAATGGAATTAAGCTCACAGTTGTATCTATTAATCGAATAGTTGTATCTAATAATCGAATAATTGAAGTTGAATTTTAATTTTTCCAACTATCATGAATTGTACTTATCACATGTTAACTAAGCTATTTTTTTATTTTTTTGAAATTATTAATTATGAATTTTGGACTATTCCCATAGAATTAATAAGGGCAGTACAAGTGTCTCACTATCGTTCGTAGATGAAGATGGTAGTCCACCCCAAAATTCTAAGATATATACGTCTATCGGCATAAATAGCTAGATTCCCAAATACTAGATGGAAGAATTTTTTCAGGAGTTCAAACGATTTTATTAGTAGTTCGATTGTTACACGAGTGCACATTAGCTAGACTCCTAGATGCTAGATGTACTTCGACTAAGCCTTAAGCGATCTAGTTGAAGTTAAACTAATAGTTGTAGAATCATTGGAGTAAAGCTAATAGTTATCCAATAAAACTGTGGTTAGAGTTGAAATTAAGTTAATAGTTGTATAATCATTAGAGTTAAGTTAATAGTTGTATCTAATAGTTAATTTAAAAGTTAATATATCTGCAATTGCACTTCAACTAAAAGTCATGAATGGAGTTGAAGTTAAGATAATAGTTGTATCATCAATGGAGTTAAGCTCATAGTTGTACGTATTAATTGAATAGTTGTATCTAATAATCGAATAGATGAAGTTGAAGTTTATTTTTTCTTGATTTTTTTGAAATTATTAATTATGAATTTCGGACTACGCCCCAAAATTCTAAGATATATAAGCTTATCGACGCAAATATATTTTAGCCTTTGTTTAACAACCATCTATCTCCACAAAACTAAGTAGTTGACTATTCTTATCCATATTCACTGGCCACTACTTGTGGTTGTGCAAATATCTACACCAAATACACCGAATATTAAAAGAATTAAAAATACCAATACACCCAATTATGCTACTATGATTTGATTGTGAGCATTCACATCCATGTTCAATAAAAGTTAATATATAATGATTGTATCTACTGCATGTTTAATTTTCCAACTAATGATTGTATCTAATGGTTAATTTAAAAGTTAATATATCATCAATTGCACTTCAAGTAAAACTCATGATTGGAGTTGCTACTGCATGTTTAATTTTCCAACTAATGATTGTATCTAATGGTTAATTTAAAAGTTAATATATCATCAATTGCACTTCAAGTAAAACTCATAATAGTTACGTCGATAGACGTTTTTATTTGATATTTGGGGTGGACTACGACCTATGCTTTTTCATCTACGGACGAGGATGAGATAGATGTAATGTCGAGATTGATTCTATGGCAGTCGTTCAAAATTTGAAATAAACAATTATAAAAAAATGAATATAAAAAATAACTGGTAGTTAGATGATGAATGGATAAGTGGTAGCAATGCATGGATACCTCATAGTTGATGAATGGATAATCAACAGTTCATGGAAAGTAACTGGAAGAATGTGGGATGAAAAGAAAAAAGAACATAAAAAATAATTGATAGTTGATAAATAGATGACAGGAAGAATGTTGGTGATAACATGTTGTTATGCATGGATAACTCACAGTTAAACCCGTTTAACTAGAAGAATACGAGGAATAAAAAAAAACAAGTTGTCTTCCATTGCATAACTATCTCTTACCATTTGATATCTATCGACGTCATCCATCCACAAACTATGTGGATGTACTAGTTTTCCAACTAATGGTTGTATCTATGGTTAATTTAAAAGTTAATTTATATCAACAATTGCAATTCAAGTAAAATTCATGATTGGTGTTGACATTAAGCTAATAGTTATATCATCAATGGAGTTAAGCTCATAGTTGTACCTATTAATCGAATAATTGAAGTTGAATTTTAATTTTTCCAACTATCACAAAGTGTACTTAGCACATGTTAACTAAGCTATTTTTGAATTTTTTGAAATTATTAATTATGAATTTTGGACAATGGCCATAGAATCAATATGGACAGTACACATGTCCCACTATCGTTCGTAGATGAATATGGTAGTCCACCCCAAAATTCTAAGATTTATACGCCTATTGTTGTAATATATCGTATGGGGGACTTTACTAGGAGTTCAAACGGTTTTATTAGGAGTTCGACTATTACACGAGTGCACATTAGCTAGACTCCTAGATGCCAAATGTACTTCAACTAAGCCTTAAGCGATTAGAGTTGAAGTTAAACTAATAGTTGTAGAATCATTGGAGTTAAGGTCATGAATCGAGTTGAAGTGAAACTAATAGTTGTACCATCATTGGAATTTATAAGTTCATAGTTGTATCTATTAATAGTTGAAGTTTAATTTTTCCAACTATCAAGCATTTATAAGTTCATAGTTGTATCTATTAATAGTTGAAGTTTAATTTTTCCAACTATCAAGCAGTGTATTTATCCTAAGTTATTTTTTATTTTTTTGAAATTATTAATTATGAATTTTGGACAACGCTAATAAAATCAATATGGACAATGCACTTGTCTCATTATCCTCCTGCCAATATATTTTAGCCTTTATTTAATAGCTATCTATCTTCGCAAAACTTTGACTATTTTTATCCATATTCACCAGTCATTTGTGGCTGCAGTGATAATATCCACACCTAACACACCTAACACACCTAATGTTAAAAGAATTCAGAATACCGATACGCCCAATTGTGCTACTGTGATTGGATTGGGAGCATTCACATGCATGTTCGATAAAATTTGCATTTAGAGACAAAGATGTTGAGGCTACTCAAAGAGAAGCTGAATTATGCCACATTCACATGCAGGTTCGATAAAATTTCATTTAGAGACAAAGATGTTGAGAGTAGTCAACTTTTCAAACTTCATGTGAAAGGGAAGCGCAACACTTGTTGGATCGTGTTTGTACCGGATCAGAATCGTCAGATCCGAATGACAGACGGATTTATCGCTTGCCCAACGTTAAAAGGGGTAACGGATTTATTCGCTTGAAAGACGGACTTTTTTGTTTTCTCCGGTAACTTGCGTGCTTCGGCATTGTGATTTCTACGTTTTACACATGTCCTGCGGATGTCGTTTCAACGAAGCGTACAAAAAGAAAACACTTTTAAATGCAACACGTTGGGTTGGGTTGTCGAAACTGAAATGGAGGACGGGATCTTTTGTGATCCATCCGGCCTCCACTGCCACCTACCCATATATCTTGGACAACAATCAAGAAATGTGTTACTTGAATTATCAAATAACTAACTGAACACTGCAATTTGCATTCACTCTCAAATCCCTAAGGAATAGAGATGATATAAACAAGGCCCAGTATTGCTGTATCTTTTATTTTTAACCACCGCGTTTGTTTGCAGAGATGGCCGCTTCCTCACAAGTTTCTCAGACTAAGCGAGGAACAGATGAATGCTGGAAAGGCAAGTTGGCTGTGCCAGAAGCGAAGCGAAGCAAGAGCGAATCAACCGTGGCGTATGACAGTGATCTCCTGGCCTTGCTCGACAGTATCGATAATATGGTCGATGCTAATTACAGCTATCCAAAAGATACCGACATTGGGATCAACGGGGTTATAAATTCTATGGAAGATGAAAATGGGTTCAAGGTTCACACAGAATGTATTAATAACGAGCCCACCGATGAGAATGACGGCAGTGCTCATCAAGTGGGTCCAAATAAGCAAGGCGAATTAACTGCGCGAGGAAACTCTGAAGGGACCTCGGCGACGTCTGATATAGGCGGAGTCTTCATGTATTATAACGATGTTCACACAGAGCTTGATTTCTTCCGAGGCCATTTTTCTCCGGATGAACTTGCAATCATCCTGAACCATATCGATGGAGATTCAATTCCGAATATTATGTATTACGATGCCGTGTACAGCTATGTTTCAGAGCAAGAAAAATTGTGAATTAATGGAGTTGACTCGCTGAGTTTCATGAGGTTTGCAGCTAGATCATACGACGTGTGACGCCAGCAGGAAACGATTGCAATTTATATACGGCGAAGAAACTTTGAGTCGGTTAGAAAGTTAAAGAACATAATGCAATGCAGTTTAATATTAGCAAGCTACTTCCTTTGAGCTGTCTTAGTTATGTGTAAGATGTCTTTCTAGATTGCACAATATTTTAGTGTGGCGTTTCTACTTTCACTTCGATATAACCATTATTGGTCAGAGGCTTACTGTGCCCACTCACATGCTGCTTACTAGACCCAGTCGCATGCTATTGATGTGCTCTAATCTTGTAGGCGGTTGTTAGATGTGTTGTAATATATTGGATCTTTTGACTAATGTACCAAACAACCCAAGACCGTTATATATATACCTCTAGTGAGGATAATTGCCCAATTACACCTTAATGTCCATTTTTTAACAAATTTTTCATTCCATTAGAGTTTATCAGTTTGAGTTCTTAAAATCCATTGTTCTCAATGGTTGTAACCATTGAAAACCTAAAAGAAAACATCAACAGCACCCATTGGTATAGTAGTCATTGGACTATTCAATTTACATATTCCTTCATAGTAAGAATGATATTATGAAATATCCCAAAGAAATTTACATTTCCTCTATCTGCAATCATTACTTAAAACTCTAGTGCTAGATATATAAAGCAATTGAGAATGTTGGTTATTTTACAGTGAATGAAATTACGAGTACTACCATAATCAATGAACACTAGTGCCTGTTTATTTTTTATATATCCTTTAATTTTGAAAGTTTGACGAGTGATAGATCCATCAAATGCATGTCAAGATATATTTGGAGTAATCTCTTCTATTTATTCATCTTAAGATAGTTCCTGTTTTTTTATTCTTCTGTTCATAATATATGTAGAATAATTTATTTTCACCACACTTAACTCCCTTACTATAGTTTATGTCCCAATTAAAGCATGGATTGTTTTCTCTTGTTTCATCCATTTGTTTAGGTGTGAATGTTGTAGGTTGAAATGCATTAGAAGAAGGAAAAATATTCTCTCTATGGATGTTAGAGATGGTCCTTTTAGTAGCCATCACCATTTTTTTACTTTCAAGCTTACCAACATGAAATCCTTGTCTAAAGATGTTGGTTCGAAGAGATGCATATCATGTTGAATTTTATCCTTCAAAGTTCCAATAAATATATCCAATAATTCATCATCTGGTATGCCCCCCACTCTAAGGCTCTACATTTAAAATTGTTGAATGTGTTATATTACTAGACCATCTTTCCTTATAGTTATCAATTGGGTAAAGAAGGAATTTCAATTAACATAACATCATACATTATATGAATTATTCTATAAAAATGAACAAATATATAATGTAGTCATTTTTGTGTTCACAAAGTCATCGATACCACACAAACTTCTCAAGTTCTATATATAAAAATACAAGACATAGCTTTTGTAGATTTCGAACCTAGTGTATATCAAAGAATTGGTCCATATGGAATATCCATGTTATGGGATCCTTCAAATCAAACTTCCTCATGTAAATGTTAGGGATTGGATATCCCTTGGGAACCATCCCTGACTACTTCCATTATTGGAATTAAATCCTCTTGGAGTATGCTTATGAATGGAAGGTTGCTCAACATGGACACTATCTTTATCCTCTTGAGCACCTTGGGACACATCTCCACCTTTAGAGTGATTTTAATTTTAATTTTATATGATATTAGTAATACTTTGTGTTTTCTCCATCATATTATTTTCTAAATTGATCAATAAAACGTTATCACAGTCCCTTTAATCACATCTTCCAATTTGGAAACCCAAAAAGATAGGTCTTCGCTTTTATCGAATGTTAGGGATGAATATTGTAGTGGTTTAATTGGAGTGTGAATTTTTCCACCACAATTATATATAGATCTATCTATATATATCACACCCTTGAGTTCACCCAAAATAAATCCATCTACTTAAAGTTATTCAAATTTGAAATGTCTTACCTTTTTCAAATCTTAGTTTGGAGATTGATTTGCTAGCCAACCTTTGAACTAAAATCACTCTAAAATTTCATCCCTTCTAAGTCTAAATATTTTTATTGCAGTAGCATGATATTCCTTCTCTCCAATTCCACAAGTATGGCCTAATTTTGATGTGCTAATAAAAAGTTATGGCAATTTTCCCCACACTTGTTATTTTTTTCCATTTCAGAAGACCAAAAGTGTAAGGACTAACACATGTCACATCATTCATATCTGATTATGAAATTCCTACCACAGCTACCACGATACATCTTATTTGCGATGCAACATGTATTGTTCAATTTAGATCTTGCATGCTCACGGTATAACATTTTTTCCCAAAACAATTGTTTGATACTAGTTAGAAACCCTAACTTCTAGATGGTATATATCTAAACATATAATGAATCAAGATATGAAACTCATTCCACATATAATTCTCTTTTTCCTATAATTACCCTATGATTTTTCGTTGTCTAAGTACAAAAGACAAGAAAAGACAAGATGATTCAAATGAAAAGGTCTCCTTGATATATATATATATATATATATATATATATGAGACAAAGAAGTACAATTACCACTAATGGAATCACATTGAACACACTGAAATCAATAATATAACAGTATTAATATAAAGTTCCCAAATTAGGGGGAATGGGCCACAATTTAGGGGTTAACAGTATGGAATCTAGTGAGAACGAAGACAATTTATAGTAGAGATGTGATCTTCAAAGAAATTAGAGGTACTTATAGGATTGAAGAGGTTGGAATACAAAAATAACCATAAAAGAAGGAGTTTGAAATGGACGAAGAAAACCTGGATTAAAATAGGTCAACTGAATCTGACGAAGATGTGGAATGGTAGATTCCAGTGGTCATGAGGTCTGGTTGAGGAAAGAGACAACCTAAAAGGTAGTTTCTACTTGATTTTTTCTCTTCTTTTGCATTATCTTACATTCAATATGATCCAAGTTATTAAAGGAAGTGATTGACTCGATAGAGGGTAAACTCTAGGAAAGTACCATGGAAGAAGAAATGGAGTCCTTAAGAAATAATAAACATGGGATCTGGTTACCAAATGGAAGGAGCTCCATCACTGGTAAGTGGATATTTAATAATAAAAAATAATGTCGTAGGAAATTCCAATAAGTACAAGATCCGAATAGTAGCAAAGTGATACTCCTAAGTCGAGGTAATCAAATTTGGTCGTATTTTTTTCTATCATTGAAAAGTTAAATTCCATTACGGTACTAATTCCTTTAGTTGCAACATTCAATCTTGAGGTAGAACATATGGACGCAAAGGGAACATTCCTTGATGGTGATCTTGAATAAGAAGTTTATATGAAGAATCTTGAGGGTTTCACATTGGAAGGATCTAGGAGGAATTGGTCTACAATATCAAGAAGTCTCTATATGGTTTAATGTACTCACCCAAGATGTGGTACCATAAATTTGATATGTATAATTAGTATCTAGTATTTGTGAGAAGTCGAGCTAATCTCTGCGTGTATGGAAATAAATTTGGTGAAAAATTCATATGTGTAATAGTGTATGTTGATGACACGTTGTTGGTCATCAATAATGTAGATCTAATCATGGAGATGAAACTATGACGTGGCATCCAAGTTTGACATGAAGGAGCTCAATACAACTCATTTCATTTGTGGAATTGAAATAAAGAGAGATCGAGCAAATATAAGGATTTAGTTATAATAAATATGTTGAGACAATTCTAAAACATTTCAACATGCAGGAGTGCAAATCAGTTTAAGTCCCTATTCATGTAGGATTAAGTTATCTCTTGAACATTGTCCTAAGAAACGAAAATAAATAAATTATGTGACACATGTTCCCTATGCTAGTGTTTTAGGTAGTATGATGTATGCAATGGTTTGACTCGACCTGATATTTCCCATGCAGTGGGAGTATTGAGTAGGTACATGTTAACACCTAGAAAGGAGAACTAAACCGCAATCAAGAGAGTTTTCAGGTAATTTCATGTAGCAATGGATTATGCAATATGATACCAAGGAAAATCTAAACATGACAAGAAAATAATTATACATGGTTTTGTATACTTCAATAAGGTTGGAGATCTCGGTTGTAGATAGTCAACCGATTGATATATTTTCAACTTATTCAATGGAGGAGTTAGTTGGATGAGTAGGAGGAATTTGGTCATTGCACTATAAACTATTGAGGTTGAATACATTCCATCCACTCATGCAAGAAAATAGGTATTTTGGTTGCAGATATTGTGTCCAGATGTTGGGTTTAGACAACAAGTCATTAGATTGGATTGTGATAGTCAAAGAGCAATCTTCCTGGAAAAGAACTCTACATGCCATTCAAAGACGAAGCATATTGATGTTTATTATCACTTTGTGAAAGACATGGTGAAGAACCATGAAATGTTGCTAAAAAAGGTAGACATTGAATGAAAAACATTGAAAACTCATTGACCAATTTTGTGAGGACTAAAATGCTTACTTGGTGTAGCAAATCAATGAGTTTTTTATCCATGCTAAAGTGAATTGAAGGTAATGAACTTCATGTGTATGCAAAGAAGATAACAAATGGGATAGTGTTAAGTATGTTATATCATTTCTAGGTAAATCAACAGTCAAATTTGATAGTAAATTAGTAGCAAAGAAGCTAGAATTGAAGTTGATATATGGTAGAAGTCTGGTCAATGGACCAACTAGTATAGTTGACTAGTCCTTGATCATGAATAGTCAACGATGAAGTTGACAAGAAAAAAGAGGGTGATCAACTATGGTTGAATCAATCAAGCCGATTGTAACAAAATAACTTCATTCAGTTAGGAATTTATTGATTGCCATTAATGGGAATTTAGGCGTAACTAACTCATGTACCATGAGCTAGTGTATGTGTTGCACCTGTAAATATGATGCAATAGCAAAGGCTTGTATGATTAATGGCATATAATACTTGAAGAGAATAGTAGTGTGTAAGTGTATTCATTCGTGGGGTATTGCTATCTAGTAAACTATTGTTGTAAACATTGGTAAAGATTGTTGCTAATAGACGAGAATATACACTCACTAGTTTGTTCGTTTTCCTTAGTAGATGGGTCTCTAGGGTAATTTGTAGATGGGTCTCTAGGGTAATTTATGTGTACTATGTGTGACTGTATTTTTTTCCATTGTTAACTATGTTAAATGTTTAATTGTAAGAATCATCATGCATGCTCAATGTAATAGGTATTATAACCCAATAGGTTGGCCAAGTCTAGTCGAAACGGTTAAGTTGATTACCGAGTAGTTACAAAGTTGTATATGTATATATGAATGTACATGTATTATATACATGCTAGTGAGCCATTGAATAGAGTATATATGTTCCTTCCAATCTCTAGTATGGTTCAGTGATATAACATAAAAGGCTTGTTGCTAGCATGACAATTACTTTCTTCCTTGATTTCTTTATGTGTCCGTGATATTATGTATGATTATATGGTTGGTATAAACTACTAGTAAAACAATGTAATCCCACAAACTACATAAATTTTTCATTTAAAGTTGGATGTGAATCTTTGTTAATACTTTAATAAATTGTTGAAGATATTTACCTGGGTCTTGAAATAGCTACAACCACTTGCACATGGGGTTAGATAAATAATGTGGTGAATAAAAATGCCTTCTCAATACCCACAATAAGGAGACCCATCTAGTTATGATGATAAGAATACTATTGGAAACCCGTTTTTTGTTTAGCTCCACATATAACTTGACAACATATTGATAAGACTACCAAGAAGTTTAAGCAATCCCTCCTAGATAATTTCCTTCAAGGAGGAATTGTTCTTGACTCCTAGTTAGGAATGATTAGAAGTAGGTAGTGCACAATTTGTGAAGACGATTATCTAGGATTGCATAACATCTATGTGCTTTTTACCACCATACTTGTGTAATGAGATTCTAGTGTTTATCTTGAATGTAGACTTGAAATCCAGTAGTTAAAATCTAAGGGATTCATTGAGAGAACTAGATACCTCTTATACCACATATAAAAAAATATGATCTGGATCCTTAGAGGAGTAACTGTTATGAGGATCCATTGAGAGATGGACAAATGTTGCGGAAGAGTTGAAAGTGAATTTCCATAGATGACAAATTTGGTTATGGTTTCTTGCAAGAAGGGATAACATAGACACCAAGAGAGTGATATTGTATACGTATTACATGTGATATGGCACAAGAGTTAAGATTTTGGTTGGAGGTTATCCCCCCAAATCACCAAATAAGGGTGACAAAACAATAGGAAGTTTTTGGGTAAGAGGGATACCTCTAAAAACCTCAAGAAGTAGTAGGCAGAGGTAGATATTCAGTTAGAAGAAGGGGTATGATCCACAATACTTCACTAGGTGAAACTAATTTCGAAGAGAACTAGTTGAAGAGGGTATATGGGGTGGAGGGTGTACCTTATAGAACACAAAAAACATAATACATCTAAGTTGAGGAAGAAAAACAAGGTGTGTGAGATGGGAGGGAGGCCTACATATAAACCTAGTGTATGAGTGAAAGGGAGAAGTTCAAGTTCTTACTTGTCTTATACCAAAAAATAAGAAATAAATTTCCTACAAAATAAATCATAAATAAAAAAAACAAAAGATGGTAGTTGGATGTAAACATGAGAAACTCGTGAATTGGAGTAGATAAAAAAAATTCTTGCAGTCTATAAATGATTCCAATAGCTTTCTTATATGATTACATATCTCCCGAAGCCCTAAAAACTAGTCTAAGTATGCACATCGAAACTCAAAGACATGAAAAAATGTAATATGCACATGCACACAAATCAAAGATCAAAAGTAATTCCCTAACTTACTCAACTACACAATAATTAATTAAATAATTTATCTTTACATAGAATTTTGTATTCTCAAGGGAGGTGATCCCCTTAATATCTAGGATTACTAGATAAGTTGGCTATGCATGTTGGTTTGATACATATTAGAGGGAAGATCACCCCTCAATCAATGGGTTGACTATTTGGAAATCTAGTTGAGTTGGTTATGCTCTCCTTGAATGTTGACTTAAAGGAGGATTCTTATGTTTCTTATTTCTATTTGGATTCCATTTTAAGTGTTTTCATTGTAATGTAAGAGATATAAAAGAAAACATTGTAATTTTTTGTCAAGTAATAATAAAAGATCGAAGATTCCATTCCACCATGGTTTTACCTCTGTACAATAGTATTTCTACATAAATATTCGGTTCTATTATTATTGTTATTTTCTTCTATTTTTAGATATTTTTGTAACACATCATATCAAAGCTTAAAAAAATTGCATGCATATGATTTTCTAATCGTTGGAGATGAAATATTGATAGGAGGTTTAACCAAGTTCAAGATTGAGAAGTATGATGGAAAAAAATTCTCCTTATGAAGGATGAAGGTGGAGAAATTGTTGGCTCAAAATGACAAAGCCCTATCATTGAAAGGGTCATAAAAAACCAAGTGGCATGAGATATGAGAACTTGATAAAGGTGGACAAAAATAGAGTTTCTAGAATTCATCATCTAGCAAACTTTGTATTGTTTAATGTTGTTGAAGAAAATACCATGGAAACCATTTGGGAGAAACTTGGGAATTTGTATGATACAAATGACAAAAAATGTTTTCCTAGAAAAAAAGGTTTATCATTTGAGAATGAACAGGGGTTCAACTGTGGTAGATCATACATGAATGAATTTAATACCCTAATCAGAAAAATGCTCTTGGCTGGTGTAAAGGTGTATTATGAGGACATAGTGATGATTTTAATATGTTCCCTCCTAGATACCTAGGATCATATGGTGGTGATCATCACCAAATCATGATCATGAACTCTGAAATTTGATGATGTGGTAGTTCCTTTGTTGAGAGAAGAGTTAAGACAAAAATCATCTATGGATCCCTCTACTAGTGAATACCTATATGTGAGAGTGCGATCTAGCAAAATGGGTTAACAAGGAAGATCAAAGTATAGATCAAATACTAGAGGATGCAAGAAACAAAAGTGATGGAATTGTGGGAAACAAAGATACTTGAGGGTGATTCCATGAAGATGGGTAACACTTTTTGGCCAAATTTGGCAATGAAAATCTGATTTTTTACTCATGTGCTAGATAGAAGCCCTCAAAATGCATATATGCCATGTGAATTTTGACTTGCAGTAAGAAAAAAAATTGTAGAATATTATGTTGGCTTCATAGTGATATTTTTTTAAAAATATTCTGATGTCATTTAATGTGTGAATTTTTTCATTTAATGAACTGTGTGACCTTAAAAATTTGAAGAAGCTAATAAGTGGCTCGTGTCCACCTAGAGTAATTCAATCTTGCATTAATAATTTTTAAAAAATAAATATATGAGCATGATCTACATAAAATGCAGTGTGATGTGCATATTTTTTTGTTAATTTTTTTCGCATTATACAATTATTTATTATTTTTCGAAAGTGACCACCTTCGATTTCAGCATCGTTTTAAACACATATTTTTCCACGTAAAGGAATTTTTTCTATTTTTTCAAAAATTGAAAAACCAAAGATACCCTTTTGAAGAGGACACGTCGATATGTGATGTGTGCATTTTTAATAATTTTTTGGCTGTGTATTTTTAACTCTGCGGATTTTTCTTTGAGCTGCTTCGAAGTTGCAGTGTGGTTTTCTAAGTATAAGTTTTAGAAGTAATTAAAAAATAAATATCATATGAATGCCAAAATGCGTGTATGATACG
Source organism: Pseudotsuga menziesii (assembly GCA_001517045.1). NCBI lineage: Eukaryota > Viridiplantae > Streptophyta > Pinopsida > Pinales > Pinaceae > Pseudotsuga > Pseudotsuga menziesii. The sequence goes on along the minus strand of LPNX010063006.1, from coordinate 278,956 downwards.
TCAATGGATAGAAGATTCGTTGGTGAATCTATCGGTATCAACTCCGCTCAGTTATGTGCAAGGAATGGCAGGGTTTACACCTCTGCAAGGCACAGTAAATTTTCCATTTGTTTGAATGAGGGCTAAGTCTGTTTTTTTAAGCCCTCGACCGAGGTATGAACCTCGACCGAGGTATCTAAATACCTCGGTTGAGGGCTTTACAAACCCTTGGTCGAGGTATTAAGACCTCGGTCGAGGGCTTAACAAGCCCTCGACCGAGGTGCGTTTTTTTGTTTTTGCCGAAATGTGCTTGCCAAAAAGTGTTACCCAGGTCCGTGGATTCACCCTTGAGTGAGAAAGGATTGTTGGTAGCCGAAGAAGGAAAATAATGATGAAAATACATATCAACCATCATTTGAAGCTAGTAAGACCGATTCAAAAAATATGGAAACGTGTGAGGATTTATGTCTTAGTTACAATATGTCTCTATTACATGCTTTGGTTTTAGACTCAATTGCATATTTCCACATGTCTCCACATAGAGATTAGTTTTCCAAATATCAACCCTATAGTGGTGCAATGGTCTACTTGGGTGATGATCATCCTTTAGAAAGTGTGGGAATAGGAGAAATTAAGATTAATCTAGATGGTGATAGAGAAAGGAAGTTTTTTTAAGAATGGCATGTACCATATGTACAAAATAATTTTCTCTTACTCAATAAGATGGATAAGATGGGGTATTATACTACCTTTGGTGACAATAGATGAAAATTCACCAAAGGACCCCTCATTGTATACAAAGCATAATATTATGGGTACCTATATCATTTGTGTGGTGGTATAATAAGAAATCATGCAACAATAATAAACGCAGGGAATGTTCTAGATGGAGTGGTGTTATGGCATCAATGACTTGGACATATGAGTGCAAAAGGTTTTAAAACTTTACATGATTGAGGTATTCTTTCAATGATTAAATCTTATGATTTAGACTTGTGTGAGAACTATATCTATGGTAAATAAAAGAAATTTCAATTTACTATAATCTATAGGAGAAATTTTGATATTTAGCTACTTATTCATTATGATATATTGTTGGAGGATCTAGTCAGCTAAACTGACTAAACTCACTGGTCGACTAATTGTAGATTATGTTGACCTCATAGGCTATGTTGATTGGTTGAACCGACAGGTAGTTACCATAATGTTTTGTAAACATATTTATAGGCTCTTGAGCTAGATAGATACTTGGTTCGATTTGTTGTATGAACCCACATGTGTAATTGAGTACTATAATTTGTTATTCTATACACCATTCTTATCTCTTGTTCTGTTATTGTTATATGATTTTTTATGTGTATCATTGGTAACCTTGCAATATGATTGATTACAACATTGGTTCCATTTCCAATGATACATATATGGATGAAATGGCTATGATTATATGATCTCAGAGAAAAAGATTAAGAACTGGTGAGAACGTAAGATTGCGAATTATTTGCATCATTACGCCAAAAGAAATTAAATGACTATTCTGCAAGAAAAGGAGAAGTTTTTCTCACAAAAACATGAAATTTTTTTTGAGTCCGTACCTCAGTTTTTAAAGAAGCTACTAGATCAAACAGCCAAGAGAAAATAAATACCAACGGTTACTCCAGAAGATAACAAGTGGAGGTCGTACAAATTTGTTGAAGTCGTTCGAAAGAATCGCTGATAAGTTCTGTGAGGAAAGAGAAGTCGATGAAAGAGTCTATGTGGATATTATGAAAGATAGATTCTACAACGACCTAACCAAACATTTCTTGTGTTTTCTTCCGACACTTTTGTTCAAATCCTATGATTGATAAAGGTGTGGGTTATATTGTTGAAACTCGTCCATTACTGATAAATCTCCCATCAAACACAAACTAGAAAACCAAACAGAAGGAGTGGGAAAAATTTGTCAAAGAAAGAGAGTGGGAGTACTTTCTAAGCAAATAGAAAACTCCATCTGGGATTACTAAAATATTTCGGGTCGACTATGGGGGGTAGTTGGTCATGTTCTGTAGTAGAGTAGAAGAGTTCTAGTTGACTTATGAAAAAACCACCTCCAATGATGAAAATTCATCCCAAAAAGGAGAAAATTCAAATAGTTACTCAGAAAAGCACTCCACATATACAGAAGATAGAACAAGAGAAGAGGTGAAAGAAAAGGAAATAGATTAGAGAGAAGGATGTTGTGCTCCAAAGAGGAATGACGACTCGAGTGACAGAACAATAAGAGAATCTACCATAGTCTAGTCATGATCGACATGAAGAAGGCATTGATGAATAAATGTCACCAATGGAGGAAGACTTGTGGATAGAGCATTGTAAATCTATCCAAGTTTATATACCCCAAAACATCACACCTCATTCCCCATTAAATTCTATCCCGAGTGCACAATATTGTTCAGGAATATTTGGGATGCGAGTTGGCGAGTTAGGTGTATGGAGTCGACTAGACGAAGAAGGAAACGATGTTGATCATATGGTAATTCATCGAACACAAGAAGGAAATTGGGTTACCTTTCAACCCTTTTCATATAACCGCGGTATTCACTACTCTACTTGAAACATGAAGGAGCACCCCCCTAGCCAATCATAACTTCAGGTAACACACTAGACCAGTCAAATCCACAAGAGAGGTTACCTTGGTCTTAGAAATATGTGTGGGTATCGTCAGAAGGAGTTGGCATAAATCTACTTCTAGTTGAAAGTGCACTGACAACTACAGAGAAAACTTTCAATGGAAACAAAAGTTCTATTGAGAATACCTATGAAGAAAATAGAGTCATATAAAGTAACCCACCACCACCACCACTACCCCGTTCACCGCTAAGAGAAGACATAAATGTCGACGATATGGCGCATGTTTCTGTAGAATTTTCCCTTTACAAGTGCGATGAAGATCCCATATGACATTGGTTCGTTTGCAAGTTGGGTTGGGAAGCAAATACTATTACTAATGAATATCGACAGATGGCTTAGTTTCCTGGTGCTCTAAGGAAGCAAGCACTAACATGGTACATGAATTACATAGAAAAGATGTCGAATGCTACTAAGGAAAAAAATAAACAACAGTTCATGTCATTCTTCAAGACAAGGGATGTAAAAAATACAGAAGCAAATAAATAGAAAACCATAGTCGAGAAACCAACAGAAACAGTTTGGGAGTAAGATTAAATATTTAAGGACCTACTAAGCTAGTTGGAGTATAATAGAGATGAACAATTGCTAATCCAATGGAATGCATATAAGACTGGATAACTTTAATAGTTATGAAGATGCATTAACTAAGGCATTACAAGTAGAAATGGATGAGAAATATCTAGTAAACCTTGTTGATAGTCGTATTGAAGAACAACTGGAGATTATGTAAAATTCAATACATGAATTAAACCTCAAAGGTCATGAACTCTAGTGTATGAAATTTTTGATCACTGGGTATACAAAATACTATTTCCAACAAGAAGAACGCCGACAGGACATTTGGATCGTTCAATCGAAATGATTTTGTGATATTTTCCAGGAGCATGATCTACATGCGAAAATAATATTCTCCATACAATATGAAAAATGAAAAATCTTGTTGGTGCACAATATATGAAGTCAAAAGCCATGCAACATCCAAATGTTAAATAAACTTAAAAAATCGACAAAACTATCACACAGTTTACCAGAACTACATTGTTGCACAAAATAATAACAACAATAATACAAGGAATAATAACAATCGGAATGAGAAAAACAATCAAAGATATGACAACCAAAGGTACGAGCACCAGTATGAAAACAATCTTCGTGGAGGATTTTCAGGTCGAGATCGATTCTTTGGGAATTGGGAAAATAAACTACGTCGACCGATCCAGTGTTATACGTGCTTAAAAGAAGGGCATCAACATGCTGAGTGTCCATAAAAGGATCGAACTGACCTTAAATTCTGTACAAGTTGTGGTGTCGGTTATCACTCTTTATAGGATTGCCCCACCATGCTTGAAAACATCAATAATAAGAAAAACGTTAATTTATTGTCTAGTGTGGAAAAATGCGATGTTAGCATAGCTAAAAACTTACAAATTATCACTCGTCAAGGCACAAAAACTGGCATGTATAATCCCAAAATAAGTAAAATAAAGAATGCAGAAGATTATCCTAACCCTGTTATACAAAACCAATTATATAATTATGCAACGAACATATTTCAAGAATTAGCTGCACAAGAAGTAATCGGATGATACTCAACAGAAGATGTCTCAAGAATTAATTAATTTAATACACAATGATAATTATGTTGCAAAATTTATTGACCTATTGTATTGTATCTTAAGAGTAAATCTAGTATTGATAAGCAAGCTAAGAACATATGTATCTTGAATAAAAAAGATAAAAGTGACGCTGACCCTTTAGTTGAATTGGAAATTGAAGGTTAGCATCTACGACAAGTCATTCTCGACTTTAGATCACAAGTAAACATCATTACCATGGATACATGGGAAAAATTAGGTAAGCCTTGACTTAATGAATCTGGCATATATTTGAAGTTACAAGATTAAGGAGTAATTGAACCCATTGGTGTCTCGAGGAATGTCGACACAACTATAAAAAGTATCACTACAAAAGTTGACTTCGAAATTATTAAACCTAAGGAAGGATCCATTTCCTTTCCAGCATTAGTAGGTCGACCATGGGTTCGAAAGATGAAAGCATCAATTTAACTAGACAAAGAAAGAATAAAAATTAAAGGAAATGGGAAGAAAGTGATCGTCCCAATTCATCCATCACAAGGTGAACCATGGAAAGAACCTATAGATGAAGAATTCGATGTTTGAAAACTATACCAGATAAAAAATAATGAGGATTACACAGAACCAAACATATATGCAGAGCCTCACTTAGGGAACTTAGACTTTTTAGGTTATAACTATGACACTATTTATATGATTTGGAAATGGAAAACTATGAACTACAAGCAAGGGAATATTGGACCATCCAATCCATTCCGAAAAAGAAAACATGGCAATCACTAATACATTTGGGTGAATTTTTCCACGAAATACTTCCACATTTTGAACATTCGTGGATTAATACTTGATTTTGTTTTTATCATGGGGGAAAAACCATGGCAATATCGACGTTTTTAATTTTCAACAAACTTTCGTCTCTACATCGAGGATATCTAGCTATCTTTTCACACCCATGAAACCAATGTCAGCTTTCAAAGGATGTTTACGCACGGGTCAAGTTGTAATTAATGGCATTAATAGCTCTTGGCTGTCTACACGTGAGTCAAGTTGTAATGGCTTTAATAATTATCCTTGCTGAGTTAGAGCAGGCTTCTCTCTTTGTTGAAGCTTCACAACTCTACTGAGATTTAAAATTTTTATCTTGTCTTACAATTCTGTTGGGTCTGGGTGAAGGGGTACCTGTCTGAAAGAAGTCTTATATTTATAAAAATGATCAACAGGCTGCATCAGCTACCTCTTAGTCCCTCTCTGACAAGCACACAAAGTGTCTATGGGGTCTCCAGTCTAAAAACTCAATCCTTCCATATTTGAAAGCGTAATGTGAGAATGTTCATGGAATCATCCGTCCATTGTACCGCGTGACTCATGCATTTTCAACACATTTTCTATAGTTGTGATTGATTAAGCACGGATTGAGCCCATATTTATTTATAAACCATATCCAAAACTAGAGAGAGCAGTCATAATCTACAACAATCATCTTGCCATAAATTCATAAAAGGTAAGCATGCATCCTTTTTTGGGGGATACAAACTAACATTGAGGCTCAAAATAACACTTGTATTCTTCGGGTGATGTACCTTACGAATGAATTTAACAACCCTGCAACTCCCTCCTTTTAATTAAACCAAAGTAATTGCAACAAGAGGGTCTAGTCAACAATGACTCTATCCAATTCATTTTTTTTATAGACCTAATGCTCCACTAAGATATTTTTCATTGGCATAGTGTTAATCTCTTTCCACGGTAGAAGGACAACTTTCATTTGGACCATTTGGGCCACCTAGTATTCCAATGCCAAAACTATCAAGGTCTCCTTATGAGTAAATCAAAGGCCACTACACAACACTTGTTGGCATCAATGAAAACTTCAGTCTGTTAGACACAATGCTTAGTGAGAGGGGGAGCTGAATCAGTGAGCTAAGGCTTCAACTCAATTTCAACTTTTTCTACCAATCTTATATCATTATTTCACAATTGCTTCAACAATATATTTATCAAAGAAAAATATCAACTAGGCACATGTCATTCATTAATTAAACACATCACTATCAAGACATTGCACAAGGGACACAAGATATAGTTTTGTAATCTTTATATAAGTGGAGAGTTCAATCTTCGATATGGGATACAACCAATAATATGGAACCACCCACTAGAATGGTTCAGTCATCTACAACTGACTGGGATGCTACAACATCCAAACAAGATTCAAATTGTCAAAATACCAATAAGTCTTTCCCCAGCTCCACCCAACCTCCCTATACAAATTTCATATTACAAATTACAATTGATACACCACACTCTTCCAAAGTTTTCCACATGCACACACATAAAAAATACCAATAAGCAAGTCTTCATTTTGTACTGAGTAAGTCATTCAACATAAAACATACTACAGCCCTGTCTCAACTCTTTCCATACACCATTAGTATATTGTCTTCAGTACTGTGAACATCAGCATATAGGCTTCCAAACTGCTTAGTTCAACACTTAGACATAATTGTTTTTAACTTGTAAAAACAATTTTTCTTCTACTTTGGCAGATTGATTTCTCCCTCATGTGATCACCATAAGGAAACCTACAAGCATGGCTAGATAGCCATTTAAACAATGAACAAGACTACATCACAAGATAAATCTATTGACACACACACAACCTCTAGAAAGCATTTCAAAATAGCTTCTCAACCTCTTTTGAACATGAAAACATATTTCTTTCCATTTTGGCAGACTCCTATTTCACACGAGTGAACACTCTATGGAGACATGAAGCCATGAGAAGATGGACAACTTACCAAAGAATGAATCCATGAAATTTGATAAATTTACTTGCACAAAGACACCCCTTGGAGGGAATTTCCAACTGACCTCTCAAACTCTTGTTTTTAACACTTGGCCAAATTTCTTTTGTTCTCACTATGCAAAATATTATTTTCCCTATTTTTGGCATATTGATATTTTGCATATGAGACCATGATAAGACAACCTGAAGGTATGGATGGATAGTCCATTCACCAAGGAACATGCCTATTCTAATTGATGAATTTTATCATCAAAATAACCCCTCCTTGCAGGCATTTCAAAATGCCTTTTCAATTTCCTGAATCTAACACAACCAATTTTCTTGTGTTCTTAAAATGCAAAATAATTTGTTCTTACATTTGGAATATTTGTATCTTTGTTGTAAAACACTCCATAGGATAACTGAGACCATGGTTAGATGCACCCGTCCACAAGCTATATCCTAAAACTTTCGTATTATTTTTCTCATTATCCTATGAGATAGGGCGAGCATTTCCCTGAGGCCACTAAGGCAGTTTTTCCAGTACTGGAACAGTGCAAAATAGGCTGAAACTCTGTTTTGGAAAACCATTATCTTTGTCATAAAACATCTTCTTTGATAACTGAGACCATGGTGAGATATCCTCTTCAACAATCTGTAGGATGATAGATTCAGATAATTTTTATCATACACCTATAAGGTATAGCGGGCATTTTCTCAAGGCCACATGAGCCAGTTTTTCCAACACTTAGACAATTTTCTTAGTCTGGTCCAATCTTCCTAAAACACCGTTTTGCAGGTTCATAAATTCTTCCTTAGATACTTCCAAGACAATCTGAAGACATGGTGAGGTAGGCCAAATATCAATCTACAAGACGCCCCATATGGTGCAGGTATTTTCTTCAACACACAATTTGTGGCGGGAATTTTCTTAAGGCTACCTCATCCAGCTTTCCAACACTCAGTCATTTTTCTGCTTTTCACCAAATTACCATATTTTTCCAAAATGATTGTCATTAATGTTGTCATCAATGACAATCCTATTCATTATAGTCTTCATGTTTTTATTTATAGAAACTGGTATATAATATACTGCATTTAGAAATATACTTATATCTAATGTATTTTACAAGTTATTGTTTGGTATGGTGTAGGTAAGACAATTACTTGTCACTACAGGGATTTTTCACTATGAATGAAAATGCAAGGAAGCTTGCTCAGTTTAGAGTGGTGTTAGAGGCGAGGGGAGATGAAAAATATTATTTCCCTTTCTCTGATTGCAGGGGATTACAAAGAAGAATAATTTTAAGAACGACAACTGAAAGACATTGTAGAGAAAAGGGGCACGCCAAATGGGGTTATGAATATTATCCCTTGGTAAAAGGTTATTCAATTTTTAATGTATTGTCTGTAATAGTCATCATGTCATGAATTTCAGTAAAATGTCTTATCTTTTTATTATATGTTCTATACACACTAATTTTACTACGTTATTTGTAAATATATAGACAATGCCCCCAAAATTTCCCCTTCCAGAGAGTTATTTGCCAAGTACTAGCAGAAATACTCTTTTACAGGGTGACAAACATCTAGATTAGAATATTGAAGCTGATCAAGTTCTTAATGATGATATGGATGGAGATAACGTTAGTGATTCAAATCAGGACGATAAGATACATAGATTGATCGAAGACACATTTTCTCCAATGGATGAGGAGAACCAAGATGATAGTCATGATATTGATCCTCTACTCGAGAAGGCACGTCAACCTCTTTACGAAGGCTCAAAAACAAATCTTCTATCTACTATATTGTTGTTAGTGAACTTGAAGGTTTTGAATGGTTTATCAAACACTTGTCTCACACATATACTAAGGTATGTAATTTGTTAATTATTTATGTCAGCATGTTCACATGTACATAAAGGGTTGCCTTTTTTCCTATATTGTTATTGTTATCTAATTTGTAAAGTATTGATGTGATATTGGTGATTAATATTGTTTACATTGACTTTTCTTTTGAATTTTGTAGATTGTTAGGTGAATTTCTATTACCAACGTCAAATATTTTACCACGCACATATTGAGAGATATATGTGATTATGAAAGAATTTGGAATGGAGTATCAAGATATTGATGCATGTCCTAATGATCATGTCACATACTATGGAAAATCTAAATTAGAAAATGAATGCCCACAATGTCAAACAACTAGGTGTCGAACCGATAAAGTGAAAAAAAAGGTGCCTCACAAAGTTATTCATTATATTCCGATAATTCCACATCTCTAGCGGTTGTTCAGGTGTCAAAGTATAGCACAGTTTATGGATTTCCGTGCAAAGAACATAAATCAAGACGATGTTCTTCGAATGCCTACAGATGGGTATGCATTTAGGTGCATCGAAGAAAAGTGGCCAATTTTCAAAGAAGAACCTCGTAATGTTAAACTTTCGTTAGCAGCTGATGCTGTTAATCCATTTGGAGAGCTCCGTTCTACCTACTCAGTGTGGCCTGTTTTTGTTATAAACAATAACCTTCCTCCTTGGATATCGGTCAAGAGAGAGCACACAATGTTGGAAATGATTGTTCGAGGTATTTAATTAATTTGTATTTTTTTACTTGAAAGTCTGATCACTAAATATTTCATTTCTTTGTTTTGTGCATGATAATTATGTCTTTTATATATAGCGACATATAGCTAAATATAATTAATCATGTATGTTCGACCAATTAGGTAAGTACCGGGTTAAATATATGAACGTATATATAGAGCCTCTTATTGATGAGTTGTTGAAGTTATGGGCTGGTGTCACTATGTATGAAATCTCTAGACCAATAGGGCAAAGACGATTTCAATTGCATGGAATACTTGGATGGATAATTCATGATGCTCCCAGGTTTACACAATTTTGTGGTATATTGTTACTTTCTTTTGTTCTTTAATATTATATATATTTATTGAAAATATCATGCATTATTTTAAATGGTAATTCTAATTCGCTACACTAATTCATATATCTTGTAGGTCTTCAAACAATGGGTAAATTTGCATGTCCAGCTTGTAGTCCCAAGATAAAATATTGTCATTGAAGGAGTTTAGCAAAGGAAGTGTTTGATGAGTATAGGCATTTTCTGCCTAAGAACCACAGTTATCGAACTGCAGACAAAGAAAAATTCAATGGTAAAGAAGAGAATGGAAAAAAACCATGAAGAATGACACCTCACCTATGGAAATTGGAATATAATAGAAATTGTGAAGGTATGCCAAATTATTTATGTATTGTTGGACACTGTTGAGTATGGTTGTCATTGTGTCAAAGGAGGTCATTAATGAAAAAATAAGTGTTGATATGACATGTGTTATGATGTTGAAAAAAACATGTTGGTTTCCTAATGTCTCATGATGTCATTGTTACATTCTGGTAGTAGTTGGCAACGGTATGATAATTTGGGGATTTTGACTAAGTGTTGAAAAACTGCCCTAAAGTAGTTTCCTTATGAAAATGAACACTATAATTCATAAGAAGAAGAAAATTACCGCCATGAAATTCCATCCCATATTTTGTTGAAACATCTATCTGACCATGGCCTCGGTTCTCAGAAAAACTTCTTGAAGAAGAAGATACAGGTCTCCCAAAAGAAGGATTTTTGGTTAAATTAGTTAGAATTGCTCTAGGGAAATGCCTGCCATAATTTGTGGGTTGAAGAAAATGAGTGCACCACCTGTAGGTGTATGTTTTGTATACCTGACCATGTTCTCACATTGGTTTGACAATGATTCAAGAAGAAGATATGGATCTGCCAAAATAGGGTTTCATGTCGTCTTACACCAAAGTTCAGTAAACTACCCACCTAGGGAAAATGAAGATGAGATTGGGAGTGAAAACAACATAGGTGTGCTCAGTAAGGTGTAATACATCATCTAGTAGCATTAGTTCAATTTTTGGGTGAAATGAAAAATCCACCTTAGGTTTTGGACAGATTGTCTAAGTATGGAATTATTGGTAAAATCTGTGTAAGTGGCCTCAAGGAAATGCGCACCACCTCTTATAAGATGACGATAAAAATTATCGAAAAGTTATAGGCTCCGTTATGTTGGTTGGTGCATCCATCCATGGTTTCATATTTCCCAAAGAGACTCCAAGGAGGAAGATATCAATCTGCCAAAAGTGCCTCTCACCTTCATTTGCACTATCCCAGTAAAATGCTCGACAAGGTTAGATGATGAGGTTGCAGGAGATAATATTGGAATGATTGAGTCAGTATGATGTTCCTAAAATTTTGGATGTCTCACTCTCCAAGTTTGATGAAAAAGATAAAATCACCTTGGTGACTTAGGGTTTGAAGAGAAGTGTCTAAGTGTCAATAAGCAGTTTAGAAGACCACTCATGAAATGCCTGCCAGATGTTGGGTGTATGTCAATAGGTTCATCAATTGGCATGGATTTGTTCTTTGTTGAAATGGATATCTTACCATAATTTTACGCTGACTTACAATGGTGACATATGTAAAATATCAATCTTCCAAAAGTAGGAAAAATACTATTTGACTACTTTTTCATACTTAGTCAATTTCCAAAGTTTCACAAAGTTGCCATATATTTCCAAAGTTTCACAAAGTTGCGTGGTATGTACCTATATTGATTAATTAGTGTTAATTTTATTTTATTCATGTTTCATGAATGGTGTTAAGGCACAAATGGGCTTCCATGAGGAATGAAAATTTACCGGATGCAATTCAGTAGGTTTCCATACTATGAGCACCTACATATAGTTCATTTATTTGATACAATGCATATAAGGAAGAACATAACATAATTGTTATGGCGGATATTAGATGGAAGGACTGACAAAGAAAGAATTGGAAAGATTTGTAGTGAAATCCAAGAAGCTAATCACGCATTGCAAAGTGTGATCATTAATTCTAATGGTGATGGTCGTCAACAGAATATTAGTCTTCCTTGGTGCTTGACGGAGCAACAGAGCAATATTGTAAAAGAGGTTATCAGAAAAATCAGGTTTCCAATGGGGTTTTCGTCTAACATAAAGAATATCTTAATGAAAAAAGGTGATTTTGGTGGGGTTAAAACACATGACTTGCATACATTCATTAAGGTAATTGTGAGTTTTAATATAATTCCTTATTGGTATGCACTATTTTATTAATTTTATTCTCTTATTTGGAAATAAATAATAATTATGTGTTTTTTAATACAGTATCTTCTACCTTTATCTCTACCATACGACTTTGACAACAACATAAAACAAATTATTTATGTTCTTGGAAAATACATGAGATAAGCAATTAATGTTTTATATGGAAAATGTACTTGGTCTGTGATTTTCCACGGAACTTATTGACATATTATGTTTTTCCTGTAAATTTTATATATGGCTTGATATTATTTTAATGCATAATTTGTAGGTGGCTTTCATCAAAATAAATTCATAAAGAAGATATAAGATATTGGAAGAGAGAAATTCCCTGAGTAATGTGTGAAATACAATAATATCTACCTCCATCATTTTTCAATGCACAAGAACACTACCTCATACACCAAGTTGAGGAGAGTGAATTATGTGGACTGGTACACACAAGGTCGATGTGGATGGTGGAGATGCAGTTGAAGTTGTTGAAGGATCTTGTTAGACAAAGAGGACGTCCTGAGGGTTCTATGGTTGAGGGATATATGGTATATCAATGCATGGTGTATATTAGTGAATATTACCTAAATTAGTAGAAAATATGAATGTGCCTCGCATTTGGCATCCCAACTCCATCAACAAATTTGAAGGGGAGGTCCTATTGGGGAAGGTACAATGAGGACCGTGAAAGGTAATTATTAGATTTTGTGGAATTAATATATCATGTATTTTTCCATTTTTATTTTATCATACTGATTTGTTATTATCAATCCCATATATTCAACTGTATTAAACTATGCATGTAATGATATCTAATTAATGATAGTGAATTGTTATTTTTTCATATAGTTGCTCAAGTGTGGGATGCTTTACATTTATACATTGCAAACAACCTTGATTGGATGGAGCATTGGATAGAAGATTGTGAAGAATTCTTTGGTAGGTTATCATGGGAAGGGGTCAGTGATATGATTAAAACAACTCATCGTCATCGACATCAATTTCCCGATCTTGCGTTCCAAATGGAAGTTGATTTAGCCTATGGTTTAAAAGATAAAAAGGAAAGTAAATTGTTTACCCTCATTTTTCTTGTTAATTCCCATTTTTTCAATGTATTTGGTTTCTTTAAGTTTTCAAATATATTTTCTAAGTTCTATATGATTTTTATTAATTCACAATGTATTTTTTACTTGTTGTTAATGTTGCAATTGAAACATCACAAGGTTATGTGGTGTAATGGTCATAAATTTCATATCAAAATGTTGGATGATAAGATGAAAACCTTGGATTGTGGGATAACTGTAGTTTTTAAGGTCACCAATGTTTCCTCTAGGAGTGACAGACATCCAGAAGAAACTGAGAATAGGTACTATGGGAATTTGGAGGACATAATTGAGTGTGATTTTAATTCCTTTAAAATAGTTTTGATTGAGGTGAAATGGTACAAGATACGGATGCATGAACATGATCCTGAAAGAACTGTTACTGAGCATGCTAATGGATTTACCATCGTTAATACAAGGGCATTTGAACCAGGTATAGAGCCTTATGTTCTTCAAAGTCAATGTGAGCAAGTCTTTTATTGAGAGGTACCCGGTAAAGCAGGTAGGTCATATGTTGTTAGATACGATGCAAGAGGAAGACTAGTAAAGTATAATCATGTAGATGATGAAGATAATCACTAAGAAGAAGATTATGATGATGATTCAGATCAGGATCAGGTGGCTGTAGTCGATGTGTTCGATGAAGAAGTTGAAGAGGTCGATCATCCAAATCTAGTAGACTATGATCTCATTGACGATGTAGATGACTATATTAGTGAAGATACGATTGATGATGATGTTGATGTGAATGAGCCTTTCATGAATATGTATTCTAAACTAGATCCTAATACAGATGTTGAGTTGGATGAAGAAGAAGATCATGAATGATATTTAATTGTTGAAGAGTAGAGGCATGTGTTCATATCTTTTATGTCATGATGATATTTATATGTTTTTATTTCAAAATCCCTTTTCTCTATGTTTCTACTAGCTAAGAAACTTCACTCTTCCCTGCAAGAGAGTTAATTAAGGAAGGTTAAATTTAGTTTCCCGGGAACGCTTCAAAAAATTATTGATTTATGTCGACCCCATGCTACTGAAACAGAGATTGGTGATATCAACCAGCATGGAAAAATATCTTTGCCAAAACCACCTGTTCATAAAACATATGTTAAGAAACATAAAAGAAGGGAACATAATGAGGAAGTGCCAGTACAATCTCCTCAACATAACGAGGAATTAGTACAATATCTTGAGCACCATGGGGAATTACAATTACACCCTGCTGAACAGAACAAGGAATTGCTAGTACAAAGTCCTAAGCACCATGGCGAATTACGAGTACCATATCCTGATTTGGTCACAAATGATGAAATTTGTGCTGCCATAACTTTGAAAGAGTTTAAGGGGCATGTAGATAGAGGTCATTGGGAGGAGGTGACATGCATCAAAATGGAACAAACTACTGCTCACTTTTCCATTCCTCAAGACATTCTTGATAGAATTCCTCCTAAATAGTTGGAAATTGAGTATGATTGTTCTTCCAAATCAGAATCAGGGGCTTCCGCTATGCATTTAGACATTGCATCATATAAGTTTGATAGTAGGTACATGTTCATCCCATATGATAAAATGGAGCATTTCAAGGAACAAGATTCCTATATATGTAGTTGGGTGGAAGAGTGCTTGACAAAAGATGATAATATTTTACAATGACGAAAACAGATAGTAGTGTTGCAGAAGACAGTTGTGGATAATCATTTCAGAGCAAACAGAATTATAAAAGGGAAAGAAGAAATGGTTAAATTATTATCCAAAGAAGTAGATAAACACATTGATGTTTCTCAAAACCCAATTCAGTCTGTGAGGGTTTCATATGAAGAGGCTTTGGAAAAAGCTAATGTTGAAGTGAGTGAACTTAAAGAAGAGTTGAAAAAAAGACCACCAGTTCTCAATGTACCACTAGTGAGGATAGAAATGGGTCCTTTATAGGTAATGAAGAAGAAAATTAAAGAACATAAACAACTAGTACAAGAATATCAGTTGAAGTTGAAAGAGTGGGAGGGAAGCCATGGAAAAAAGTTGGAGAATTAGAATCAATAAGTTCTGATTTGAGAAAAACCATTGCTAGGAAAGTTGATAAGATGAAAGGAACAAGGTTATCAAGGATATCTAAAACTTTAAAACTTAAAAAACAAAGTAGAGAAAAAAAAAGTTCCAGTGAAGAAGGTGGTGAGAGTGAAGGTAAGGGTACCAATGGAGACGATGGTAAGGGTAAGGGAAGAAGGCAAAATACACCTAGAGGTACAATGTCCTTAGAAGAGCAAGAGAAGTCCTTAGAAAGACAAGAGAATATGTCACAAGAAAGCTTCTCAGTGAGCCTTGCACTAGCTGATTTGTATGGTTGATCACCATTACATAAAGAAATGAAAGAGAAGATGGCCGGGAAAGATGAAAAAATAAGGGACTTGGAATCAAAACTATTAGAAGGTAGAAAATTTCAGCATTTGGGATGTGATATGTAAGTTCAAACACTTTAATCTAGAATTCCTGATTTGGAGAAGGAATTAAAAGGGCCAGCTGCTGTGATGAGTGCAATTCTTGTCCTTCCCAACGAGACAAAGTTGAGGGAAGAAAAGCAGGAGAAAGAAATACATAATCTGAAATGTGAATTGACTGAAGTTAAAAACCGGTTGAAACATACCAGAGACAAATTGGAGGGCAAGGAAGAATAGGAATCAATGAAGTATGAGAAAAAATTAGAAATGTTGAACAAACTAATTGCGGAAAAAATGTTTTTCTTGAAAATTCAAAAAAAAAATTCACAGAGAGTTAAAGAGCTTGAAAAGAAATCACAATAAGTGCCTTGTCCAACTCTAGTAGAATTACAATCTTCTATGAAAGACAAGAGAGACAATTCATATTTGTCTTCTCCCCAAGAGGATGGATTGTAGACATCTCTGAAACATGCTAGACATGTATAAATCAATGTATATATGTATTTATCAACAGTTAATGAAAAAAATATTTGTATGATGGAGTTTTGTATTTCTCGACATATAATGAAAAATGCTTTTTAGTCGGCATATCACTGCATACATGTATTTATCAAAAGTTAATGATTTTTTTTTGTATGGTGGAGTTTTGTATTTATCGGCATATAAGATAACATTATAGAGAATTCATCTCTGAATCCAATGTTTTCAGTGATCAATACGAGATTGCTTGTAGGTTGTGAAAGAAAGCATCAATCTCTTCGAAATAAATTAAATTTATGCATGTTAATTAAATAATAAACTATGTTTTGTTTATGTCTCTTATTTATTTCATCTTTTTTTAATTAACTGGCTAAGCAATCTCTATTTAAATATATGTCTTGTGTGGGCATCTTAAATTTTTTTTATTATATATTTTTAAGCTATGTGCAGGAAAACTCATACGCTATGTGAACATGATTTTTTTTCAAAATGGAAGGTTAATTTTTCACTGATGTGACCTCCATCGGTAAAAATGAAACCATGACTAGATAAACACTTCAACAAGGAACATATACATGTAATTTGATGAATTAATTGGCACACACACATCATCTAGCAGGCATTTGAAAATAACATTTTAAACTATAGATTTACCACTTGGAGAAAGCTATAAAACCGTAATTCAACATGAGGGATTTTTAATTTCACCAACTCCTGAACAAATGATACCAGATGATGTACTACATCCCATTCAGCACAACCAAACTAATTTCCCTAGGTCAATGTGATGAGATTTTTATTTTCATCCAATTAGAGGTGTGAGACACCCAATCGGTAGAGGCCAACATGGTGATTCCATCAGGACCACTTTCATCCTCTGAAGCTTCTTTGTCTCCCCTTGACATGCATTTTCTTCTTCTAATGACATATTCTGGACATTTTCACAACGCAGCTGCTTTAGGGAAGTTTTTCATCACTTAGTCAAATTCCCAAAATTATCATACTCTTGCAAACCACTATCAGAATGTAACAAAGACATCATGAGACATTAGGACATCATCATGTGTCTTTCCAACCTCATCACATCATGAGACTCATATTTTTGTCATCTGTCCATCACTAAGCAAACTGAAGGTATGGCTGGATAGCCAGTCCACTGGAAACAAGACCATGTCACCCTTAGAATTTACTGAGACAACCTGAGCTTCTAGCAGGCATATCAAAATAGATAATTAACTTCCTTTGAGCATGAAAACATATTTCTTCCTATTTTGGCAGACTTCTATTTCACATGTGTGAACACCCTATGTAGACCTGAAGCCATAAGCAGATGGAAAACTTACCAAAGAATGGATCCATTACATTCGATGAATTTACTTGAACAATATAGCCCTTAGCGGTCATTTCCAACTGACCTCTCAAACTCCTGTTCTTAACACTTAGTCAATTTTTTCATACTTTTGAATACGCAAAAAAAAAATTCTTCTATTTTGGTAGATTGTTATTTTTCTCATGTCGTCACCATAACAAAAACTAAGAACATGGAAAGATATCCACTTCATCAAAGAACAACCGCATACCCTCAGATAAATTTATCATCTTCGGGACAATATCTGGCAGGCATTTCTGTGAAGCCACTTCGGCAGTTTTTCAAGTACCAGAATAGTGCAAATATGTCTTGGAGGCACTTTTGGCAGGTTGACATCTTCCTCCTTAGAGACTCTCTAGTGAGGTAAGTAAGAGGGTTGTATGCTCCATAGAACATTCTAGAGACTCACATTCTCAATACATTTTTCACATCATCTTATGATGCATGGAGAGCATTTCCTTAAGGCCACTTGGGCATATTTAACACCAATTCCATACTTATACAAATTTCTCAATTTGGTCTAATCTGCCTAAAACACCCTTTTGGCAGGTCCATAATTGTTTCTTCATCCACTTACAAGCCAATATGAAAACATGGTCAGGTAGTCCGAAGACCAGTCTACAAGACCCCCATGTGCTGCGGGAATTTACTCTATCCCGTAATTTAGGGCGGGCATATTTCTGAGGCTACTTAGCCATTTTTGCATCCACCGGTGAAACACCTTGTTTTGGAAGGCTTGTATCTTTCTGCTCAAGAAAAATTAAAGCAAACTCAAATCATGAATATGTATCCAAAACAATTAGCCATAGGATGGTACCATGGTGTGGGAATTCTTATTAAACCATGAATTGTGGCAGGCATTCTCTTAAGGCTGCTGGGACCAATTTTTACTAAGGCTGTTGGGACCAATTCTTCCTTAAAAATACGTACAGTGGTCTGGTGAGGCAAGTGAGATGGTTGTATGCTCCATACAACAATCTAGAGACTCACATTCTCAATACATTTTTCACACCATCCTATGAGGCATGGCGGGCATTTCCTTAAGGCCACTTGGGTAGATTTAACACCAATTCCATACTTAGATAAACTCAATTTGGTCTAATCTTCCTAAAACACCCTTTTGGCAGGTCCATAACTGTTTCTTCATCCACTTCCAAGCCAATATGAAGACATGGTCAGGTAGGCTGAAGACCATTCTATAAGACCCCCATGTACTGCGGGCATTTACTCTAACCCACAATTTCAAGCAGGCATCTTTATGAGGCTACTTAGCCATTTTTGCATCCACCGGTGAAACACCCTATTTTGGTAGGCCTGTATCTTTCTCCTCAAGAAAAATTAAAGCAAACTCAAATCATGAATAGGTATCCAAAGAAACTAGCCATAGGATGGTACCATGGTGCGATCATTCTTCTCAAACCATGAATTGTGGCGGGCATTCTCTTAAGGATGTTGGGACTAATTTTGACTAAGGCTGCAGATACCAATTCTTCCTTAAACATATGTTGTAGTTTGGTGAGGCAAGTGATATGGTTGTATGCTCCATACAACACTCTACAGACTCACATTATCAATACATTTTTCACACCATCCTATGAGGCATGGTAAGCATTTCCTTAAGGCCACTTGGGTAGATTTAACACCAATTCCATACTTGGACAAATTTCTCAATTTGTTCTAATCTGCCTAAAACACCCTTTTGGCAGGTCCATAACTGTTTTTTCATCCACTTCCTAGCCAATATGAAGACATGTTCAGGTAGGACGAAGACCAATCTACAAGACCCCCATGTGCTGCGGGCATTTACTCTAACCCATAATTTAGGGCGGGAATATTTTGTAGGCTACTCAGCCATTTTTGCATCCACTGGTGAAAAACCCTGTTTTTGCATCCACGGTTAATTCGTCTTCACGGGGTGGTGTCTACGCTATCTTGCTTCCACAACTATAGTTGGATCAAGTAAGTGATTTTCTTTTCCTTATGAAAATTGTAAATTGTAATGTGTAACCCTCATATATTTTCTTTGGCTTTTGGATTTTATGAATTTATCTATGAATATGATGGTTATTTATATATATATATTTTTCTGGTAACTAGGGGAATCGGCAACTGGAGCTAGGCTGGTACTCGTGTGACATGGGGTCTAGGGATCCATTCCTGCTACCACTATACTCCTAGGTGTCCCACACCCTCCGCAAGACATAGGACACAGGTAAACCCAGGTGGGATTTGATCTCGTTACCTCCAATTTACAACAAGTGACTTCATAACAAATGAACTACCAATGAGCCACACTCGTGCGGGCATGAATATGAGGTTTGTCGTTATGCAACCCCAAGTTATTTTTTTCATCCTTAAATCCATGTGATATACAATGAGTAATGCTAATTTAATATATACATATCAACAACAACCACAAGCCCCATTATCATGATAAAGATGTGGGAAACTCAATGTATGAAAATGGACACCACTTGTAACTCAATACGCATGTAGTAGGCTAATTTGTGGCTAATTCAGAGAGGCCTGTCTCACTATTTACAAAGTTTTCATACGCAAGATATTCAATCAAAGACAATTCAGAAGGTTAGATTTCTAAATAGAACAAGTTTTTTTTTATAAAGTCTGGTGGGACGATCATGGAGGGTACCATTGGGAAATGGAGTCAACAATCTAGTCTGAAATATGTTGCAAAAGGTAAGGAATCATGAAATTTTATGGATAGAGGAAAGATAGTCATCCATCCTTCAATTTGGAGATATTTAGCAGGTGATTAGCAGATAGGAGAAAACAATCCCTCACGCAGAGCACATAACCAGGGTGAATTCTGCATGACTTTAGAAGAAAATGTTCGAAAATGCTTGAACAATGTGTCGAGAGCATACAACATGAATTCTGGACCATATACACTAATTCACAAACATGAAAAGAAAATACAAATAGAATGAAAAACATGATAAACATTCACGTAAAGAAGTTACTTATAGAAGAAAAAGACGACACATGAGGATTCTCTTCGATGAAAGTATTACCATTCTTCTGTAATGTTATTCATATCTGGAAAGATTGAAACATGCTACAGTGGAAAGCCTCTGCTCTTGAAAATTCCCAACCCTTCTCCCCTCTATGGGTATCAATTTATACTATCTCTATCCCCAAGGCTAATCCTTGAAACAGGACATGAAACTATTTACACTAGTCATAATAAAATAATAGCAACTTAGAGCATGTACAACGGCCACGATTTACATATATTAAAACAGATATTATATATGGACCACTGGGATCGACCACTCCTCTATCAAATCAGCAACGCATCCTTCCCCGGGTGTGTGTTTCGTGCTCAAAGGCACCTTTCTGCATGGTTTCCAGACTGGAAAAGGAGTTTATATCCTTTCCATGCTTTGCCTTTTCTACAACCCTCCTTTGTCCTTGTAATACTATTGTATGAGGGGACTTATAGAAGGGAATATTTGTACTCCCCACCTCCCATGGTGCGGGTTCGCCTACAGGTCACACAGTGAAGGGTGTCTTCCACCTCCTCACCACCTCAGATAAAGTTGGCAAGTGGATTTCACAAATGAGGCAATAAAGACTTTGGACACCTGCCACCCCAGCATGAGCATTAGCTCCGACTAGTTTCCATTGAACACGATCACCATGTACTAGGAATTTGGAAGCCGTGACCTCTTCCAGGGTTTCTAGGGATAGACTCCCAGGACAGGAAAAACCAGGCACCGCGCAACTGGATGTAGAGCTATCCGAAAACATTCAAAGTGCACCACATCTAGGCCCCGATGGTTGGCACTTTCCTAGTGTGAAAAACCAGGATGATAGCTAAGCGTGGAATCAAGCTCACCAACCATCAACATCCCAAGACTAACAAGCTTCTAAAATCATATTTCCATTTCAACTCTTTCAGAATTCTCAGAATATCTTAGCAGAATAACACTACGAGCATTGTCTCTAATTACTGATTCATCTTATGCATCTTAATCAGCCTGGGAAGGTGGTGTTTATATAGGGTGATGAAGATAAATATGGATACAAATATGATTGGTCATCATAATGACAGCACGAGTGGACATGTGGGTAGGGATCGCTATTTTCTGTTGAGAATCCAGTCATGCCGGCTCCTTTGATGCCGCATTGCTGTCCACATGGATCGCGGTGTTTGGACGTGATATTCTTTTCCTTTTCACTTATGTTGATGGTGGTGTTAGGAATGGTTTCAGATAGCTGCATCCCTTTGCTTCATGTAGAGTACAGGTTCGTCGCTCCAAATATCTTAATTTGATGATCTCCCGCTGCTTTCTACACAAGCCATGTGCCAGATCTCTGGAGTCGGGAAGGCTAGTGAATGGGTGATGCTTTGGACATGATCTTCACCTAAGGCATGTCACAAATGGCATCTAGGCATATGATTATTGGTCAGTTGGTAAATGAGGACATCCTTTATGTACCAGACCTTACCAAAACACCACCTTTACCAGGTTGAATAGCTCCAGAGTTTCCAGGGATCAAATTTGAAGGGAATGTATCAGTTTACTTTGAAGGGATGTGAGAAATTGAACCCTTCAATGTTGACATTTAAAAATAAATCATTCTTTTCATTTGAAAAATTAAGTGTTAAAAAAAATTCATTATTTATTAAAAACATTGTATAGAAAAAAATGACAATAAGAAGAAATCCCAAGTGATTCAACATTTACATGGAATTAGTGAGGTAAACCATGTACATATGATTTATCACTTCCAGATTCTTTTTATGGGGATTACTCAAGATTTACTATAGAGGAGGAGAGACTAAAATACAGGTTGAGGATGAAGAACATGTAACGGTGATGGAAGATGAGATTGGGAAAAATCCCATTTAGAAGGAGATTAATGCACTTGTTTTGTTAATGTGAACATAGCCATAACCATTAGGAGTATTGGTTTTTTGTATTGCATGTTCTTTGGTCTATTTAGTTTTTCAAGGGAAATGTTTGTTTCCTATCATGCTAAAGTGATTAGAGTAGTTGAGAAATACTCGCAACCTTATCTAAATGCATAATATGCAATTAGGGGTGAAAGTAGGCTCATGGGGTACTAAAGCTTACTTCTGTCTAGAATTGTTTTGAGAAGAGCTCCACTATTAGAAAGACTATGTTACAAGGCCAAAAGAGATCAGACATCAAATCCCTAACATTAATAACAAAAACTAAAAAAATGATCTTTGTCCAGTGTCAATGTCTCCACCTAAAACTAGTGTACTTCTAACATTGTACATCCCTGGGAGATTTAAAAATTTTCATCCTTGTTGTGACCACTTGATCATTGCCATAACCAATGGTTTAAATAAACAACATAAAAGTAAAAAATTTAGAATAATAACTTTTCCATGACCTGAAATGAACTTTTCTACATGCTATTAAAAGCATTGTATTATTATCTTTCCAGCTAAATAAGTTTTTTAGGATCCACATTTCCATTAATTGCAAAACAAATTTACAAATACCATCACAAAGATAATTGATATGTTTTCCCATATGGACACATTTCATGAGTAATTAGCCATTCAATTTCAAACTCCACCTAATCCCTAAGCATCGCCTTCACCATAATAAACCTAAGTATTAGGAGAATTGAAAATTTATCTTTCAAACTTTAGTCTTGAGTCTACTAAAATCCAGATGTCAAATGATAGGGATTAATAGGGATTCTCATTTCTCTTTCCAAAACTTGGTGCATATAATTATTATTCAAACACATTGAAAAAAGTATCCTTCAAACTTCAATGTGGATCTTACTAGTATTTGGATCTCACACAAGAAGAAGTTTGAGAGGGATTCCACACTTATCTTTTCAAATTTTCATATTATATTTATTTGAAAAGGTTAGACAAAAAACAAGGACTATTATATACTATAATCTCTTTGTGAACCTTACAGATTCAAAAATGTTATTTTGACAAAAAACATATTTACAATCTCTTCTCTTAAATTATGGGTTGATAGGTTTGAGGAGTGGTATCCAAGGTAATTGTAGAATCCATTTGATATGTCAACATTACGAACCTTTATCAAGGTTCATCATCAAGACAACCAGTCAATTTGAGTAACAGATAAAGATTTATCAATATATCTTTAACAACACATTTCAAGAGAAAATTAGGAAATTGATAATGTTGACTATATCACTAAGACCAAACCCAAACCCTAAAAGTGTTAAGCTAGATAATAAGGAAGTATAAGTTGTGATTAAAGCAAACACCCTAAATATAGAGACACACGCAGATAAATCATTATTATTATTCTAGATAATGAAATTCCATACATATATAAAGTGGTCTCCACTCTCCCAATCCATGGAGAATATAGTTTATTGAATTTAGATAAGGGACAACTCTGTTGGGTCGGTGAAAAAGTTGGTCATTAGGTCTTTGATAAAATAATCCATTGGAATTTGGAAGGACCTTTGAATGGAGGATTGATTCCGCTTGATAGCGTCTCTTTTGGTCAAGTGTGGTTGTTCCTACCTAAAAGAAAAACCCCAAAATGTAAACCTAATGCTTTCAAGAAGCAACTTTTTTTATCAACCCTAAATTCAACAACTATTTTTAGAATTGAATCATTTCCTCCGTAGACGCTCATTTCAAAGTGATCAAACAAAAGCCCCAATTTTAGGTGGATTATGGTTAGTCTCTAACGTGTCTAGAGACTTTTAGAGATCAGTCTTTGTTTCGAGGGCGCTTAGAGTGCAGATCAGAGAGCCCACGGAAGGAAGAGGAGAAAGAAGAAGAGGACTCAAGTCAAAAGGTGAGGTGAGTGAGGAGGGGTGACATAATAGGGGAAATCAACACTATTAAACTACACAGCTTGATTTGGGGAGATGAATATCAACCATCGATCTCTAAACTACCTTCATCGGGACCGCTCAACCTTGAGAACTTTAACATTCTGCTAACCCTTTTTCATCTAAACGAGTGAGAAACTTTTGACCATGGAATGCTTCTCACCCATTGATCTACGCATCATCTTTTTCTGATCGTAGATCTTTGCAGCCCCTACCACTTTCCGTGGATCAACCGTTGATGTTGATTAGGAAGAGGTAGATGATGATGGTGATGGTGATGTTGATGACGAAGAAGATGATGATGATCAATGATGTTGGTGGTGATGACGATGATAGCAATGATGATGATGATGATGAGGGTGAGAATGAGGACAATGATGATGAGGATGAGGATGATAAGGATGATGAATATGATGACCATGATTACCATGATGATGATTAGGATGAGGATGATGATGATGAATATGTGATGAAAATATCTTTACCTTGGTCTTCGCTAAATTATTCCAAGCTTTAGCAACATTATAATAGAATGGTTATGAGTGATTATTCACTCCTATAAAGAATGCACTTTATGGAACTACCAAATTGCTCAGTTTGGATCTTCCTCTTTTAAGACACCGGACTAGGTCCATAAGTCTTGATTTTTCATGTGCACAAATATAAGAACAGGAGGCTTCACAAGGCCCAAAAAGTTGTTTTTTTTTACTAATTCCTCAGATCATATTGAATTGTCAGATAAGTCCTTGGAATGGGTGTTAGGAGCAATCCTTAATTTTTCACTCAATTGGCTGCTCCCCCTATCATGTAGACGTCTTCATTCACTGGGCTCCCCCTAAAATTGCGATGATGAAGATGATGATGATGATGATGATGATGACGAATATGATGATGATGATGAAGATGATGATGATGATAACAAAAATGATGATGATGTTGATGATGAATATGATGATGAAGATGAAGATGCTGATGATGATGACGATGAATATGATGATGGAGATAATGAAGACGTTAAGTGATGATGAATATGATAATTATGTCGATGATGATGATAACAAATATGACAGTGATGAAGAACATCATGATGACAATAATGACGGTGATGATGACGATGATTACGAAGATGATGATGATGATATTGATGAAGACAAAGAAGATGATGGTGATGACGATGACAAGGATGATGAAGAGGATAATGATGATGATGATCATCATTGTTGTTTTCATCATCACCATCATCTTCACCATCATCATTGTCATCATGATCATCATGATCATGATCATTGTCATCATCATCATCTTCATCCTTGAAGAAACTTATGTATAGGATCTCACTATAAGCAATGTGACCAATAAAAAATATGACAAAATCCTAGTTAAATTAAATTAAATTGAATTAAACTACACTAAACTAAAAACATAGATTTGTTTAACTATAATTAATTTAAAATGCAACAAAAATATAAAATATGCAAATAAAAAAACCGAAAATAAACTAAACAAAAGATAAATAAAAAAAATAAAAAAAACAGAACAAAACACAAAATATAAAATATGAAAATATTCAAACAAAAAATGTAGAATTCAAAAACACCCACGCACTATCTCACTAGCATTCAAAACTGAGAGACCCGTGCAGGATCTGCTCCAGCTCCCATTTGGGGTTTTTCGATTTTTAACTTTCACTGAAGGATCCGGAATGGGTTATGACTTTTTTTTTACATGAAGGGTGGGCGAAGGAATTTTCCTATTAGAGCATCATCCACGCCCTTTGCATGTGAGCCCATGCTTCTAGAACCACCTGCCCCACCTCCAGAATGGCAGTAATGTTTAGACCTTCGGGTTTGTTTCCTTCTATGTTTATCTTGATTACCTATAATTGTGTTTTTATTTTATTCATGGTTTTTTTTGTTTGTTGTGCATGTGGTGTAGATGAAATGGCTCAAATATCCTTGCAAGCATGAAGCATGAGATTTCCAGGTGAACTTGGGAAATTCAATGTGAGAAATAAAACCAATAGCTATCGAGGAAAAGGAGGAAGGGAATGAGATATTTTAATGCTTCCATGTCTGTGTTTGCTTGTTGTGAGATATTTTGACAATATGCCTTAGTGGAATGTGGTGGTTTTCTACAACTATATTATTGCAGGGTATGCTCTGAATGGGAAAGATGAAGAGGCTCTCAAGATGCGTTGGCAAGCATTGATGATGGGGATGAGGCCGAATGATTTTACTTTCTTGACAATGCTTCTGATTTGTGCAAACATCACAACTTATGATCATAGTAAGCAATTTCACATCCTCACCATAAAATATGGATTTGATTCATATGATTTTGTGGGTATTTATCTAGTTGGCATGTCTGCAAAATGTGGGTTTGTTTCTATTTTTGTTCATTCCTTTTGGGCATCATGTCAAAATTCCCATGAATTGAGAGTTCAAATCTAGACTGTGAATGTTTTTAATAGGATATGTAAGTGGCTATTTTGTTAATTATAATAAAAAAAATTGTGCTCTGTCATCTCGAAAACACAATTCTCTTAGGTGCCAAGATAACTCCATGCCATGTTTTTTCTTTAAAGGACCACCAGCTATTCTAATTAAGAGGAATCTATGTTGGTTGTTACCATTTCAGCAACCATTTGGAAAACAAGGCTGTAACAGCCCTATATCAACACACTTCCACCTGCTACCTACTGTCTGCAATAAACTGCAAACTGTCGAACTTTGACAGCCCTCCCTACCTGCAACCACAGTAAACACCAAACTAAATCAAAGGTTAACTATTAGTTGGATGGTGATATTGTTTAAGAGAGGTAAATAAAGTCTGAAAATATAAATTATTTGCATAGCTACAAGTCTAGAACATACATTTGGTGGTTGTCCTATATTGCTAAGAATAGTGTTCAAGGTTTGGAGTGGTGTGGTTTAGATTGAATGCAAAACTAAAACTCTTATACACCTTACATTGGTAACCTTCACTGCTGCTATAAAATTGTCATAATTCAAACTGTCATATTGTATTATTGTTGCTATATTTATATGAGTCCTCATACTTGAATGGAAGGTTATTGGTTGCTTAAATACTACAATTAAATTGTATATGGTTACATTGCTAATTATCTCTTATATGGTAAAGTGCTACTGGATTACCTTGCTACTAATTCCATATATCTTGAATTGAATACATTGACTTGATATCATTTACATTTGCATCTATAAGCACTAAATCAACTTAGTATGTCTTCTTCATTGATAGAAGTGATTGATTAAAAGGAACTGGTCACTAATACAATTGTGTAGAAGATATAATTGTTTGTCCTTTTAATTCAATAGAAATAAGGTTCCCTGCAACCAAATGCATTTTCCATGGCACTAGAGTCCATGGGTAAGTTTTTGGAAAGACCAGAATAGGTTTCATGCCATGAAAATTTTGGTATAGAAATGTGTGGTAGAGATTAGAAATGTGTTACCAGTTACCATGTTGGAGGAGCTAGTCGGTGAGCCAACTAGTCAAATAGATGACTAATTGGAGATTAGGTCAGCCACGTAAGGTCGTGTCGGTTGAGCAAACCGATAGGTAGTTATATGTAACTATTTGTAAATAATATATATTAGGATGTTGAGCCAGACAAGAACTCGGTTCAGTTTTGTGTATGTATGGACCCTCATGCTATAATATAATATGTTACTCCATATCTATGCTCTTATCTCTTGTGTCTATTAGGTCTGTTGATTCAATGTGTATTATTGATAACCCTCTATGATATGTGATATTACAACATTGGTTCCGTTTTTGGTAGTACATATCTGAGATGACTATAAGCAGATGATATCAGAATGGGAGATTAAGAACTGGTGGGAGCATAAGATAGCAAATTATTTACAGAATTATGTGAGGAGAAACAGATTAACCATTACTCAGGTGAAGGAGAAATTCTTCACCGAAACTCATGAGAAGTTCATAGAATCGGTATCCCAGCTTTTGAAAAAACTTCTGGATGAAAAAGTAGGAAGCAACTAGGGACCAAGAGTTGCTAGATAAACTGATTTGAGGGGGCCAAAGAAACCTGTCGGAGTGGTTTGAAAAGATCACAGATAAATTCTGCGAGGAGAAAGGCATAGAAGAAAGAACTTCAGTAGAAACCATTCATAAAAGATTTTATACAGACCTTACCCAGCAATTCCTATGCTCCCTACCGACCCTGCTATTCAAATTCCTGATAGAAAAAGGAGTGGGTCATATTGTAGAACCTCGTCCATCACTGCATGAACCACCACCAAATTCTAACTAGGCAGAGAAACATAAAAAGTGGGAAAAATTCATTGCCAAAAGGGAGTGGGAGTACTTCCTAAGAAAGTAAATATAACTAGCCAAGATTTCTAAAGCATTGAGTAGGCTATGGGGGGCTAGCTGGTCATATTTTGGGGTAAAGTGAAGAGGATTCTAGTCGACTAAAAGAGATACCATCACCAGCAATTAAAAGTCAACCTAAAAAGAAAATCGAACGAATAGTGACACAAAGGTACGACAAATTTTCAGAAAGTAGAAAGAGAGAAGAGGCTGAAAAGAAGGGAAGAAAGAAGAGAATGGGCTATAGCACTGCAAAGGGGAATGGATACTAGGGTGATGGACCAGGAAAAAAATCTGCCTAATTCGGGTCATGACCAACAGGAAGAAGGCGTGGATGAAAAAGCATCACCCATGGAAGAAGACTTGTGGATAGAGTAGCGTGAAGCTCTCCAAATAGAAATTCTCCAAGAGTTAAGACCTCTGTTTCCAAGGAATCCGAGTACCAGGATACAAGCCATTGTTGAAGAAGACCTAATACTATGAGGTCGTGAGTTTGGTATATGGAGCTGACTAGATGATGAGGTAAATGATGATAATCATCTAGTGATCCATCAACTAGAGGAAGGAAACTAGGTCACACTTCAGGCATACCCTTCCAACCACAGTATCCACTTACTTTACCACCCAACACATGAAGGAGCACCCCCCTACCAAACACAGCTTTGGAAAATATAGAACAATTGGACCTTCAGACAAATCAGTGCAGTTGGACATCGACAAGAGAAGTCGACCCAAATAGACTACTTGTCGGAGAATAAATGACAAACAAAACAACTGATGGGAACGAAATTTCCATCGATAATAGCTCTGCACAACGAGAGCAGCAAAACATCCCACTACCCCCACCACCACCACCTCCTGGAGGAGATAGTGACATCGATTTTGACATGGGTCACAGATCAACACATATCCCTCTATACAAGGGTGATGAAGATCCTAAACGACATTGGTTCATCTGTGAATCAACATGGGAGGAAAATTAGGTTATAGCTAAAGATCGACAGATGGCACAGTTTGTTGGTGCCTTGAGGAAAATAGCACTAACGTGGTACATGACCTATATTGAGAGAACTCCCCAAGCATCTAAAGAAGAAATTAAAGTACAATTCTTATCTTTCTTTAAAACTCCAGACGCAAAACATCTGGTAGCTAAAAAGTTGAAAACAACATTTCAAAAGCCAGTAGAGTCTGTCCGAGAGTATGACAAACAATGGAAAGACCTCCTTAGCCAACTAGATTATGTAATTGATGAACAACTATTAATTCAATGGTTTCTTGCAGGTCTATCATAGAAAATTTGGTGGCACATAGGCTTGGAGACATTTAAAACGTACGAAGATGCGCTTACCAAAGCTCTGCAAATGGAGATGGATGAAGATTTCCTGGCATATCCCATAGATACTAGACTAGAAGAACAGCTAGAAATCATGCAAAAATCATTGAAAGAGCTAAACCTCAAGAATCAGGATGTCTGGTGCACAAAATGCTCAACAGCTGGACACACTAAAGATAATTGTCAGCAAGACATAAGTCGACGGGATGTTTGATTTGCTCAAACAAAGTGCTTCTGTGACATTTACCAAGAACATGGAGAACACACAACAAAAGATTTCCCGTATAACATGAAAAACGACAAAGCATATTGGTGTGCAATCTGTGAAGTAAAAAGCCATGCAACGACCGAATTCCACTTAAATTTAAAGAACTGACAAAACTACCAAGCAGTCTACTAGACAAACGCAGTCACGTAGAACAACGATAAGAACTAGCGAAGCAATGATCGAAATGAACCAAATAATCAAGGATATGAAGGTCGTTGATATGAGAGCTGGTTTGAAAACCATCATGGAGGATATGGAGGTCGAGGTCGATTCTCTAGGAATCATGACAATCGACCAGATCGGCCCATCCAATGTTTTACATTCTATAAAGAAGGTCATTGATATGCAGACTACCCATACAAGGACATGACCAATTTAAAATTTTGTACTAGATGTGGAGTCGGCGATCACTCATTAGAGGATTGTCCTACTATGCTTGATAAAACCAATAAAAATAAAAATGTTAATGTATTGTCGTGTGTTCAAAAACATGATGTAATCAATACGAAGAACCTGCATATAGTAACCCGACAAGGGACAAAAATTTGGAGTCATAATCCACGCATGAGAAAAAGAAAAGAAAAGAATGATTATCCTAACCCAGCTAAACATAAACAATTGTACACTGATGCAATGAATATATTTAAATAATTTTCTAGACAAGAAGAAGGTGAGGATGTTAGATTTTTATCATTCAAGCTATCATTATCTTAGGATCTTTAACTGAGAGAATAACATGCACAACAATAAACACAAGAGACAAGAGACAGAAATAATTTTCCTCTGTGGAAAACATAAAGGAGAAAACCCCACAACTTCCTCAGAGATAGAATCAGCACTGAAAGTAAAACTTGAAAACATAAAGATGATCTCTCGATAGCAGTAGTCTCTCTCTTGTCCCAACAACTTATCTCTCACTCATGAGCCCCAATGAGTGAGTGTGCGTGTGATAGATAGAGAGGCTCACTCTCTATTTATATTCTTTCATTCACTTAATGTCCACTCCAACATGTCGTCCTCACTTAACAATTACTTACTAGAGCCGACATCTCTAGGAGAGTCTAATAACCCTAGTGCCCCACAACTTGTGGGCACTTTTCCTTGACTTACAAAAACTCACCTGGGGCCGACTTCTATAAGATAGTCTAATAACCCTAGGGGCCCACAACTGTGGGGAATTTAACCCTTGTACAATAGGACGGTTACCCAAAATGACTTCACATGACTTGTTTACATTATTGAATCTCCCGATAGGAACATTGAGGCATGACATGACTCAAATACATTACAGACACTTCCTGAAAGAAACATTGGGGTACAATACATAAGATATATGTGGATGAATACATTCCAAAGTTACAAATACATCAACATAGGATAGTTGACAAAGCCCAGTTAAAGAATTAATATGTTTAGTACAAGATGATAAAGCGGTATCTCAATTCATTGAATTATTGTATAATATGAAACATTATAATAATATTAAAAAAAAAAAAAACATATGTAGTCTAAACAAAAAGGACAAAAGTGATGTCGACCCAGAAATCGAAGGATACCATGTTCGACAAGTTGTACTCAACTTCGGCTCGCAAGTAAATATTATGACTCGCGACACTTGGGAACAGTTGGGTAGACCTCCACTATATGAGTCAAGAATATACCTCAAATTAGCTGACCAAGGTTTGATCGAACCTATCATAGTTTAGATAAATGTCGATACGACAATAAAGGGAATATCGACCAAAGTTGACTTCAAAATTATTGACCCTAAGGAAGGATCCAGTTCCTTCTCAGCTTTAGTAGGTCGACCATGGGGAAGAAAAATGAAAGCATCGATATATTTAGACAAAGAAAGGATAAAACTAAAAGGGAATGGATAGAAATTCACAGTACCTATCCACCCATCCCAAGGAGAACCTTGTATAGAACCTATTGATGAAGAAGTTGACATACAACAACTATATCAAATACAAAATAATGAAGACTACACAGAACCTAATGTCTATGGTGAGCTTCACTTAGATAATCAAGATTGAGTAAGATACAACTCAGATGCATAATTATATGATTAGGAATTCGAAAACTACAAGACACAAGTAAGAGGTTGTTAGACCATTCAGATAGTACAAAAGAAACTAGTCCAACAGTGTTTTTAGTTTCCATCATCCCAAAAAATATTTGAAAAGAAAAGCAGGAAATATCCTACGTTAAATCCAACAAATGTAAACATTAGACAAATCCCAAGATATAAAGAAAGAGAATCACCAGTTGTGCATATATAACAAGTATCTAAAAACATTGGAAAATATGTCCAACTACAAAGCTTAGTAGAAACCTTTACATGACAAGATGCTAGATGGTGGGATACCCATCAATCAAGATTGTAGACATGGACAACAACCTCGACTTACTTTGTAGAAATATTTGGAGGGAAAAGGATAACTAAAGAACCACAAATACCTATGTTCATCCAAGGGCAAGACCCATAGGAACACATAAGAACACATGAAAGAGAGTGGAAAATAATTGGGTATAAAGACGAATGTACATGGCCACACCTATTTCCATCGAAGCTAACCGACTTACCAAACAAATGGTACAAAATGGAAGAAGCACAGGGTGAAAAATTTCAATGGCACAAAGTTAGAGACAAATTCATTAAAGACTTCAGCTTTAGACCACAAAATGAAAAGCTAGTCGAAACTGCAAAACAAATAAAAGGATTTATAGAACCGATCAGGAACAACACTCTGATACAAAACTACGATCAACTAACAATACCATGTAATAAAATACAAACCAAGATCATACCAAAGTCGACAAGACTACAAATGGAAAACAAAAATCCAAAAGGGAAATTATTTCGATGGAAATCATACCATTTACAAACAACAAAACCAATTCGCACAGTACTTAAAGTTGAGACAGCCGAAAAAGAAGATACCGACCGAATGACTGTAGTAGACTTTCCTACTACATTCTCACAACTCAAAGAAGGGATTCGACCGATCAATGAAGCTAAAGCACCAGAATGGTTAGATGCCAAATTTAAAACTAAGGAATTTGACATATCAAACAATGATCGACCAAAAATGGTAAAAGTTGGCGATTACTGGAGTGAAGAACAAACGACTAAAATAGTAAACTTACTAAAAGAATTCCAAGATATATTCACTAGAGACTACAAAGGCCTCAAAGTTCTAGTCCATGAAATGGGAGAAATGAAGATCAACATTAAACCTGATGCCTGGCATGTAAAGAAGAGGCCATACAAGTTAGCTCATAAATACAAAGAGCTAGTCAAGAAAGAGATCGATAATATGCTTGCAGCATGAATTATCTACCCTATCAACCAATAAAAATGGGCAAGCCCAATGGTTATACAACCAAATAAACACGACCCGACAAAGCTAAGGATCTGTGTTGACTTCAGATAATTAAACAAAGTCACCTTATTAGACCCATTCCCAACACCCTATGCAGATGAAATCCTAAATGAAGTTGCAGGACATGAATTCTACTTGTTTACAGATGGATTCTCAGGGTACAACCATGTACCAATAGCTAAAGAATATTAGAAAAAGACGACATTTGTATGTGAATTTGGATCATTTGCCCACAGAGCTATGCCTTTTGGTCTAAAAAACACACCTGTAGTATTTTTGAGAATTGTGGTAAAAAAATTTCAAGAATATATATACAAAACAATTGTAGTATATTTCGATGATTGGACGATATACTCTATGTTGAAAGATCACTACAAATGGCTAAGGCTCATGTTGGAACGATGCCGACAAATCCAGTTATCTCTGAACATAAGGAAATGTGTATTCCTTACTCCAATATGGATACTATTAGGACACATTGTATGCAAAGAAGGAATCAAGGTTGACTTTGAAAAAATAAATATTATCCTCGACTTGAAACCACCAGTGAAACCAAAACAAGTCAGGGTACTACTTGGTCATATAAGATATTACAAGAAATTTATGAGATACTACTCAGATATGACCTATCAATTGGAATAACTATTAAGAAAATATCAGGAGTTCAACTGGACAGATGAATGTAAAATATCATTTGAAACACTAAAAAGGAAGCTAGTTGAGGAACCCATCCTAAGGTTCCCGAATTGGTCGATCGAATTTCACATACATATCGATGCATCAGGCCTAGCAATAGGAGTGATCTCAACACAACCAGGAGATGATGGAATGGATTACCCTATAGTTTATAGCAACAAAAAACTAAAAAAGGCAGAAAGAAACTAATCAACAACAGAGAGAGAAGCATTAGGAATGGTCCTTGCACTACAAAAGTATCGACATTACCTACTAGCCAACCCTTTCATCTTCTATACTGACCACCAAGCACTGAAATACCTTGTAAACAAAATCCTACACCATGGGAGGATTTGCCGATGGCTACTACTATTCCAAGAATTTTAATTTGAAGTCATTGTTAGACCAAGAAAATTAAATGTCGGACCTGACCACTTGTCACAAATCGACACAAGAGAGGAGTTGACAAGATTCGAAGACATCCTACCGGATGCACACTTATTTCGAATAGAAGCAGTCCTAGTAGAATTAAAGGAAATAGCTCAATTATTAGAAAATGGTCAAGCACTAGAGGGCATGAGCACAAAAAGGAAACAAATCTTAGCTATGAAGGTTTCCCCATACATCCTCACAAATGGATTTTTATATAAAATGGGCTTGGACAACATCCTCAAACGATGCGTATTAGAACATGAAAGAGATAATATCATGTATGAAGCACACTATGGACCAATAGGAGGACATTTTCAAGTAGACACAACTACCAAGAAAATCCAACAGTCAGGGCTATGGTGGTCGACACTATACAAGGATTGCAAAAAGTTTGTTAGCCAGTGCGACATATGTCAACGAATGGATCGACCTCTGCCTAGTATAGAAATTCCCTTAATATCGGTAAACAAACCCAAGTTTGACATTTGAAATATGGGCCATCAACTTCATAGGACCATTCCCAATACCAACAAAAAGAACGGGTGCAAGATACATAATAATCGCAATAGAATATGTAACCAAGTGGGCAGAACCAGAACCTGTCAACACATGTAATAGTGAGATAGCTCCTAAATTTATCTACGAAAATATAATTACCAGATTTGGATGCCCAATGACCCTAATCAATGACCAAGGTTCACATTTTATTAAAAAAACCATAAAAGCACTAACATACCAGTTCAAAATTGACCACCGACGTAGTATATCTTATCACCCTCAGTGGAATGGAGAAATAGAGGCATTTAACTGAACATTAACAATGGGCTTAACAAAAATCTACAACACCAACAATAATGATTGGGACGAAAATATCCTTGCAGTACTATGGGCTTACAAAACAGCATACAAGCGTTCGACCGACCAAACACCATTCCAACTAGTCTATGGCCAAGAAGTAGTTGTTCCACTACATTTTCGATAGCAAACACCTATCATAACATATATTTTACATGTCGATGTCGAAAAAGGTAGGAAGGATTGACTGATGCAATCAAGCAAGCTAGAAGAACACCGACTGCTCACTTTACAACATCAAAAAATCCAAAAATAGCAGCAGAAGGCTTGGCATGATCGCAATATCAAAAATAAAAATCTATCGATATGGGACCTCATCTTACTGTAAAACAGTCAAGTAAAAGGAAAACCCAAAAATTTACACACATAATAGATGGGACCTTATGTTATTGAAGAGATTCATACCAACAGATCAGTCCGACCAAGGACATTACAAGGCATAATATTTAGGACACTTGTTAATGGTTCTCGACTAAAATGGTACAAAAATTAAAACAAGTTCAAAAAAGAGAGAGAGAGAGAGAAGAGACATACATATAACGACCATAACTATTAGAAAAAACTATAAAAATCTAAAAATCCTAAAAACAACAAAATAGAACGAACACCCATAACCCAGGATGACAGGAAACTTCAAAAGATATAATAACCAGCACTTCGACAATCGACACCAAACCCATCGACATACCACCAGGAACTGCTCACATGACCGACATCGACCGACGACCCCGAAGATCAAATCACGCCTTCATGACTACGGATAGAAGGAGTGCCAAAATCAAATTACAATTAACGCAAAATTTAGAGACCATGCTGGGCCATCACTTCCACCATTAATACATCCATCGACAGAAACGTCACCCACTCCACCTATAAATATCGGGCTATAAAAATACCACTTACCATATTTTGAAGAGATAAAACACTTCAGCAGTCAGAAATTTGGGAGCCGAGAACATGTAAGAAAAGTCAACCAAGAGACCGACGAGATGGCCCTGAAGCAAACCAGAGATGCAACTGCAAAAACAAAAGAACTGCAATTTGCTGAAACCCCATTGATGAGAAGGTTAAGAAATATCAAGAATGCCAAGGTACAGGAAACCTCGTGGACCAAAACCTGGGCAGAAATCAAAGAATGGGATTACCAGGACAAGAAAATAACACCAAAAGCAGAGAAGATCATCTACAAAATCATCATGAGCTACATGAACACGGAATTCATGGCAAGATTTGGAGGAACAAAAGAAACAACAGTAAAATTTATCATTAGTCGGTATCACAATGGTAAATTTTACTTCAACCGACCAGTAGAAATTTCTGGAGAAGTAATATACAAACTTACTGGTCTATAAAATCAAGACAACCGTGTCCCTATTGGTATAAAAGAAGGACTGGTGTAACGAATAATTGGAACACCAAAAGGAAAGAACTCGAAAGGGCTAATAATCAGTCAGATACAATCTCGGACACCACAAATCGTGGCCAAAATCATAGCAACAGGACTCACTCCTATAGGTCAAGGGAGTGATCTAAAGTTGGACATGCTAGAAGCAGTCGACATAATAGAAACTATAGAAAAAATTTACCATTGGGATCAACATGTTGCCGACACACTCAAAAGTATATGTGCAAAATGCCAGGAGTCGACCGGGATTATAAGGTTCCCATCTCTGATTCTATGGATAGCAATGTACCACTTGTGTCCAATTGGGGACAAGCAGTTCCATAAACCACAAAAGTACCACATGTGGAGGTTCAAGCCATTTTCACAGAATGGAACAATGAAAGAATTGGAAAATGGTAAATTAATGCTGGAAAAATGGTTTGAAAACCTAAAAATCTAGACCACCAGGTGGAGGGTGCTTCAGAGCATTCAAAGAAGTCTGCCGAAAACATCTCATTCTCAACTCGAGCCAGACCACACAATAGTATGGTACATGTAGGGAGAAAAACCAACAGCAAGACTTCTCGACTACTACCCAACAGTCGAAGAGATCGTCCGCGAACTAGATCGACAATCTGGTACAAAGTTATCAATACCAGCAAAATCCAAAGAAATAAATCCAACAATTGAAGAACCCTTGATAGACCAAGAAAAAGAGGAGGACTATGAACTTTGATTACATATCAGTACCTTCATGTCGGATGATATACCGGCAGAGGACACCAACAGACTGCAAATAACAATCATACCACCACCAACCCAAAGGTGGAGTACACTAATGGAGCAGCAGGTAACTAAACCAGTTGAGAAAAGTATCTGTCTGACCAACCAACATGGGAGAGAAGAATAACTAGAAGAAGACATCAAATCAGATGATTCAGAATACACTATGACAAAAGAAAACTTAAGGAAAATAGCAAAGGAAGTAGCAGCCTCGAGGAAGAGGAAGGCACCTCAGGAAAAGGGGAAAGGGAAGCGCAAGATTATCCTTTCAGAGTCAGAAGATGAAGAAGAACTGTTGGCAATTTCTGTCAACATCATAGAATACACAACAACAAACAAAGTTTTAGTCGAAACATAATTTAGATGGTTCGTTAGCGTAGGAGAAAAACAAGGATGACCGAAAAAGGTAAAAATTACAACAACTTCAACGGATGAGAACATTGTTGATTTAGTTTCTACACCTCCAACCCCATCTCCAACCCTGATTACACAAGAAGACAACCCACAAATACCCACCATAATCCCAGTAGACATTTGTAAGAATGCTATGCCAGAGACACTGAAAGAACTGTTCGACCAGGATGGTGATTTCTAGGCATACATTGAAAAATTACCTAAACTACTCAACTCTGTCCAGAATATTACCACCAAATGTAAACTAATTGAAGCCAGTGCATCAAGGCAGATATTCTCTCAACAAATTAGCCAAATACCCCAGAAACCAAGATCTGTGGGAATTATCAAGTCTACAGTTTTTAGGAACCTTGACAAGACATCTCAAATTGTCGCAAGTCACACCTCATCCATTCTCCCTTTTGACATCCCACACCCTCCATTATCCAATGAACCACCAAGATATGAGGAGGAAGATAACATGGAAGATATCCACTGGGTGATTGACAACATATTCCCATATGATTCACCAGTAGAAGTAGAAGAACGGACATCGAATGACAATATCCCCACTACACCAATTACACCAGACCATTCACCATCTCCACCACCACTTCCCAGTCCAGAACCTTTACTAAACCTTGAACCATCTGTGCCAAATCCTCAGGATACACAGGGAAATCAACCAGAAATTCCACTGACCATTGAAGATTAGTAGCAAAAAAATCAACGACAGGAGAATCTACCACTTGCAGATGCTCAAGCACCACAACAAACATAATAGCATAAACATAAAAGAAAAGGAGACAAAATGAAGAAAGAACACCATAAGGAACCAAAGTCGACAATGGTCCACCTTAGTCAACTTGGATCGACTATTGCAGTCGACGCAACAAAGCTAAGAGATGGAGAGTTGGGACAACTCTTAGAAACTCTGGCCATTGAGGCAAAAACAAGAAGCCAGACCAGACGACAACAGCTTGACAATAGTAAGAATGAACAAGTCGAGTTTCTATCAAAATGTAGAAAATTAGTTCAAACAGTAATACGGGGACCTCTAGAGGCCGACACCGACAAGCCGCTTGAAAAGGCATACCAGCTATTTGAAAGCATAGTGTCAACTCTACAATCCAATATGTTAAAGACAAAGGAATACCAAAAAGAGGAGATATCCATACTATTAAGGCAGTAGTACACAACATTCTTACAAGCCCACAAAGTGTTGTAAGACCACCTGGAAGAATCTGTCATCATAGAAGAAGTATTCCATGATTGGCCCACTTATTACGGACAAGTATTTCAGCAAACCCAACAAACCCGAGAACAAATTCAAGCACTGGAAAGAAGAAAAGGCACCGAAGAAGCATTGAGAAACAAGATACAAGATCAGATTGTATTAGAAACAACCAAACTACAGATACTATAAAAACAATCACACTAGTGGGTACAGCAAGCACTTCTAAGCCTTGATAAACTGGATACAATCTTCCCGCAGATGAAAAGACTATTGGAGGTAGAAAAGGAAAAATATCAATTCATGGGACCCGACATGGAAAGCATAGTAGACCTTTCCATCTAGGAGAATATGTTGACCTTATCAAGCATCACAACATTGACTATCGACATCCAGAAAGTATTACAGTGCTGGGAAGAATTTCAACACCAACTGGCGTGACAGTAGAAGAAATTGTGGAAATATGCGTACAGAAATGACCAACCATCCGATTCCATAGTCCATGAAGACAAACAATACTAGAAACAACTACCTAAGACAGCACACTACTGAAGTACCTCCCCTGTTTCTTCAGGATGAAGAATGATTTGTTCCTGGGGGAGATGTTGGAGGAGCTAGTCGGTGAGCCGACTAGTCGAATAGCTGACTAATTAGAGATTAAATCGGTCACGTAAGGTCATTTCGGTTGAGCGAACCAACATGTAGTTATATGTAACTGTTTGTAAATCATATATATTAGGCTGTTGGGCTAGACGAGAACTCAGTTCAGTTCTGTGTATGTATGGACCCTCATGCTATAATATAATCTATTAGTCCATATCTATGTTCTTATCTCTTATGTCTGTTAGGTCTGTATTATTCAATGTGTATTATTGGTGTTTGTGCCAGAAATTGTTTCCAGACTACAAAGAAACAAGCCAACACAATCTCAAAAATTCAATCAAACAAAACTAGGTTTTAGGGTTTTTTGAAAGGTTTTTCTGGTTGTGAAGTTTTGGTGACAAAAGGGAATACATTCATAAGCCAAATAGGAACTAAATCACAATTAAAGAAGAATAGAGATGCATAATATAATAACCATGTATCCAACAGAACATAACATTGAAGTTCATTCACAACTGACAAGCACTACAAGCATAAAGACTATAAACCAACAATGAAATTATCAATTGTGTAGCTAAACAAGCTAGAAATGAAGCCAAAACACAGACTGAAGGGTAAAATGGATCATATATTTCATAATTCTGTTCATCAAATACACATGGGAGTTAAGTACTTAGCTCATAAACAAGTCAAGAAACCTCCTTAAGCCAGCCAAAAATTGAACCTGTTGTTCTCTTTGAGACCTTCCTAAATACTATTTTTCAAAAAATCAATTAGAGTCTAAACCCTAACTATTTTTAGCCTACTCATCGATAGGATAATGTCAAAATAATAATTACAAAATAAAGTATTCCTCAAAAACATAACAAGTAACTGTTTTAGCTAAAAATGCTCAAAGGTCTTTAGCAGCTTCTGCCAATAAAGCTATCCCATCTAAGGCTTGGGCCTTTTTCTTAGCTTTCTGCTGCTCAGCTTCCATATCTGTCATTCTTTTAGTAAGCTCCTCATTCTACTGCTATAGGCTTCTGACAGTTTGTTTCAATTCTGCACACTGTAAATCTGTACTTCTTTTCCTTTTTAGGGCCTCTTTGGAGACTGCAATAAGCTCTTGGTAGTGATCATTCACTTCTCCTAGGTCTTCCTTGAGTCTTCTATTAGATGCAATTAAACCATCATTTGTTTCTTGCATGTACTCTATTTGATGTTTATATTGCTTGATGGCTCTTTGCAAATTCTCCTTTTCTGAGTCAAATGCCTTGTTTCCTGTTGTATTCTGCAGTTCACTAGGAAGCCATGGGATATTCAACTTTCTGAAGATGTCCTCATCCTCAGGCAGCAACTCTGTAGAAACACCATAAACACTTGGATCTTCTTGATTATCGATTTTAGTAGGTGCAATTTCATCCATCAACAGTTTTTTTTCAGAATAAGAAACTTATATGTTCTCTTTCTGTTGTTCCTTCAACATTTCACCTCGTAATTCTAAAAACGCAGTAGATAATATAGTTTGAGTGAGGCTTGATTCATCTTCTGTCTTCAATGGCTTCTTCCCTTTGCTGTTACTTTTGCTAGATTATATCTTTTCATCTGAAGAAGAAGTATCAATCATAGTTATCCCTTCTGTCTTTAACTTAGGGTTTAGTACCTTTTTCATGTTCATCCTCAATTTGTTTTTGGATCTAGTTTTGGGTCTCCAGCCTGGGGAAAACTCTCCTATCATCTTTAAATTTCTTCCTTGAAGCCTGATAGAGGCAAATTCTTTTACCTTGATCTTCTTTTTCTTCGGCATCACTGTCTTATCCTCTTGACTGTTGAACTTCCTGTTTGTGCCAACCCTAGTATCAGCACTGACAGTCAGCTCATCTCCTTCCAACAACTATCCTTCATCTTCAGATAAAATAGTAATTGGGCTTCGTTGTTGGACCTTAGTATCTTCTTCTTCTCTTAAAACCTTTTCTGTAAAAACAATTTTTTCATCAATGAGTGCTTCTGCTGGTGCTTTATTTTGCACAGGCTGAGTTTCCTTTTTAATAAATAGCAAACTTTTGCTCCTACTATCAACTGAAGGCTGCTGAGATTCATAATCTCCCTTTGAAGGTTCTGTCACTTCCTCAAGTTTGACACATTTTTTATCTTCAGCCTTAGATTTTTGTCCTAATTTTCTAATTAGGGTTTGTACCTTATCAAC
This sequence comes from Pseudotsuga menziesii, assembly GCA_001517045.1. Classification (NCBI taxonomy): domain Eukaryota; kingdom Viridiplantae; phylum Streptophyta; class Pinopsida; order Pinales; family Pinaceae; genus Pseudotsuga; species Pseudotsuga menziesii. The sequence continues at coordinate 236,667 of LPNX010063006.1, read as the reverse complement.
ATGCTTTTTGGTAGGCTATCCTTCCTGGTCAATTTGGAACCCAGACCAAAAGAGAAAGTAGTCCCAAGTCTTTCCTTCTCTTTGCAGAATAGTGCTGATAATAAGCTTGATCAATCCATGATGAAAAATGGACTGTGAAGTGTGGTCATGATGCTCTTTGATCATGCTTGACATTTTCTGCAAACTCTTTAACAGGAAGAAAGGGAGATTCATCCTTGATTCACCAGCAAGGTGCTGAAGGAACTTGAAATGATACTTGAAGACAAAAGCATACCTCCCTTCACAAGTAATGTAGCTTTGTAGAACCTTGATGGGCTCTACCCATTCAGCTCTGAAATTCTAGATAATCACTGCCTTGCTCCAGTCTAGAACAATGCCAGGAAAAAGATACCTTTGGGCATTGAAGGTAAATGGCACCTTTTTGAACCAAAGATCTCCTTCATTCCTGACCCCTATTGCTTCAGCCACCAACTCTACAGTAAATTTGAATTTTAGAGTATCAAATGATAATGTATATTGGTTATAACATTGAGCAAATTTATGAGAAACTTCGGTATTATATCCATCAATCCTTTTAAATAAATTCAACCATCCAGCATTCTCAAAGAGTTGAGCACAACCAGGAAAATTGTTTATCCAATTCAGTTCAGTGGGCTCAGCCCTGTTGGTCTTACCACTCCTCTTCATCTGTTTTTCCAAGGCTTGATGATGTTTCTGTGTGATTTTAAGACCCTGTTAATGACCTAACAGCCTTTTTTCCTCAAGATTTCAGAGTTTTGACAGTCAGTTCTCCCTGGTTGTTTTTCTTTGATGTTTTAACAGTCAGTTCTATTATCAATGCAGGGAATGTTTTGTACCAAGCTTGGGTAATTTAGGTCGAACAGAGGACTAATAATCTTCAACTGAATTGCTGCTGAACTTTAATAACATCCAAGATGTTCATTTAGATCTTTTAGACTGCTCTCTCACCATTGGGAGTTTGTTCAAGACATGAGATTATGTTTTCTTTAATCAATTTAACATTATAAGCCTTAATAGAAAAACCCCCAATTTAGCAGGCCATGACCAATTTTACGTGGAATACCTCACTCCCAGCTTGCTACAGGTGTTTAAAATTGATCCTTAGACTATCTGAATGTTGAATTTAGCTATCCAGGTGTCTTCAAGTCTTCATCTTGCTTCCAACTATCGTGCTGAGAAAGCCCTAAATTCCTTCTTTAACTGCAAATTCTGGATTCTTATCAATTTGTCTTCATTCCACTTCTCGACCAGCTTCATAATGCCTATGTGGAGAACTTCTTTCTCGTCAATCTCGCCTCGTTCCACTATCTATCATAATTCGCCAAGCCCTAACTTCTGACTGCCACGATCTCCTTAATGTCATAGCCAACACCTTTTTTCATGATTATCTTTGATGAAACACGTATCAAACCTATCTACACATGCGACTAGTCATCCAAGAGAAAAATCATTGGAGAATTTGGCATAAAAACTGACAAATTTTGCACCCACGATATTCTTGTAGCGCGCCAGTGTAAAATTTTAACCGTTGCGCTACAAGAATGTTAAAAAATAAAATTCGGTGCTTTTTGACCATTAATCAATCTTTAAATAAGGTTTATATGGTAAACCTTGATCTTAGTGTTTATTTGTGAAACCTTTAATAAACATATATCCTATAGAACCCTTCAGAACACAAGACAAACAAAAAATGATGGAAACCTAATGGCATAAACCCAAAAAATGCACTCTAAACAAAATTTCCTAGAAGTAAGAAAATGAGCAAGCATAAAACAAAAATCAAAAGAAAAATATAAGACTGAAGAAAACAAATTCATGACTTAACATATGGCTCCAACTGCGGGATGCTGTCCTCCCTATGAGGCTTCAAGAACCTGTAGACCAGTTCCTTCTCTTCTGCTACCTACTAGTCTACAAAATTTCCATTGGGTTATGGATTCCTTATTATTCTTTACTCACACCGGTATATACAATGAAAATAAAAATGTCCTCAAAGTCTGTAAAAATGCTTGAGGAATCGTCCATTGACTGGACTTGACAATTCCTCACCTTCCAAAGATTGCAGGATAAAAGTGTTATTTTCCAAAATCTTAGACACTAGGAAAGGGCCAAACCAGAGGTCGTCAAATTTACCATGTTTCCCTTTTTTCTCTTTCCTGGCATCCCACCTCAAAACCATATCACCAAATAAGAAAGTGTTTTCTTTGATTTTCCTGTCAAATCTGCTTTAGATCTTCATTCTGTATAACTGTGCCCTTTCTTCCACCTTTTCCCTGCTTTGTTGTAATTCTATCATCTCATAAATCCTTCTCTGCATATCATTTGGTTATTCCTGGCAATTCTGAAGAAACTTCATCACTGGGATCCCCAATCGAATGGGAAAAACTGCATCTGTGCCATACACCAATTGGAAAGGAGAAGTTCCAATTGCTTGTTTGACTGTTATCCTATCATCCCATAATGCATATTTCAGCATAGAATCCCATGATCTCTTATTATGCTTAAGCAATTTTTTGATACTCTGAATGATGTTTTTATTTGAGGACTCAGCTAAACCATTACCTTGGGGATAGTAAGGAGTGGAATGCTTCAACAAGATACCATTCTTTTCACAAAATGCTTCCATTGCCTTAGACTTGAAATCCTTTGCATTATCTGTTACTATTTTCTGAGGACACCCAAACCTACTCAGGATATTTTCTTCAATAAATCCCATGATTACTTTGTCTGTGGCATTCCTAGTAGGGATGGCTTCCACCCATTTGGTAAAGAAGTCTGTTGTAGTTAGAATCCACCTGTGTTGTCTTGAGGAAGATGGATTTACCTCCCCTATAAAATCCAGACCCCATTGCTGGAAAGGAGAACTTACTGCAATAGGTTTTAGGGGTAATGACAACAATTTTTGTTATCCAGCAAACTTCTGACAAGGGATACAGGCTCTTACCTGCTGATATACATCTACAAACAAAGAGGGCCAATAGTACCTAGCTCTTAAAATCTTGTATGTTGTTGTCTTCCAGTACTTGTGACCTCCACAAACACCCTCATGAGATTCAAAAATTACTCCTTCAATTTCATATTTATCCAAGCATCTGAGTAGAATACCACCTGAGTCTTTCCAGAATAACTGTTCTTCTACTAGACAATACTTAGTGGCTTTTAGCTTTAAAGATCTAGTAACTTTTCTATCTAAATGCTTAGGACATTGCAAAAACAACAGAAAATACACAATGCCTGCGTACCATGTATATGCTGAATAATAGTCCATAATCTTCTCTTTTTCCAAGATATCTTGATCTTCTTCCTGTGCTAACTCTTCAGTCATCACATGCAATCCCAAAGCTTCACAATTTGATTTATCCAGCAGCTTGGCTAAACCCTGCCCCTTGACTAGTTTGGTAGGTCTAATATCTACATCATACTCCATGATTTTAGCAATCCACTTGCCTATTTTCCCTTCACTATCAGGCTGTGTCAAAACATCTTTTACAGCAGCATTAGGCACAAATGAAATAACTTTAGAATGCAAAACATAGATTCTGAAAAAATTTAAAGCTTTTACCAAAGCATAGGCCTGTTTTTCTAAGATACTGTATTTTAATTCAGAATCCCTGAGAGTTTTGCTGAAGAATGCAATAGGTTGTTCCAGTCCTTCCTTATTCTTCTGCAACAAAACAGCTACTATTGTATCTTCTGATGCAAATGAGAATGTAAGAAATTCTCTGGTAAAATCTGGGCTTACTAATACAGGAGCTTGAGTAAGAGCCACCTTGATATTCTCAAATGCATTCTTTGCTTCAATAGTCCAGCTGACTTCTTGATCCTTTTTCAGCATGACTGTAATCTGTTTGATAGTCTCAGCAAAGTTTGGTATAAACCAACGCAAAAAGTTGATTTTACCAATGAAAGATTGGACATCCTTTTTACTCCTTGGTAAACTTATTTTCAATATAGATTTTACCCTTTCAGGGTCAATCCTTATACCATCAGCAGACACTAAATGACCAAGCAATTTACCTTCCTATACAGCAAAGTGTGACTTCTTTGGATTCAAGGACAGGCCAAATTTTCTACATTTCAGGAAAGTCTGCTTCAAATGCTTCAAATGTTCATCATCTGATTGTGAGAAAACAGTAATGTCATCTAAGTAGATTACCATAAACTTGTCCTTTTCTCTGACAAAAGCAATATCCATAGCCCTCTGTAAAGTGGCTCCAGCATTCATTAGACCAAAAGGCATCTTATCATACATGAAGGTTCCCCAAGGAGTAGTAAAAGTTGTCTTCTCCTTATCATCAGGATGCATACAAATCTGATTGGACCTTGAGAAACCATCAACCATAGAAATCCTCTGTGCCCCAACTACTTTCTGCAATATTTGCTCAATTTTAGGTAAAGGATAATTATCCTTTAGTGAAGATCTGTTCAAATTTCTAAAGTCAACACACAACCTGATTTCTCCATTCTTTTTCCTAACAGGAACTAGATTAGCCACCCATGAAGAATACCTGAGGGGTACTATGATCTTGGCATCCAACAACTTCTTCACTTCTTTTTCAATAACAGGAAACAAGGCTCGATTAATCCTCCTTAATTTCTGACGAAAAGGTTTGACATTTGTTTTTAAAGGGACTTTATGCTGTATAATTCCAGTGTCATATGTTCTCAATTCCTCATAAGACCATGCAAAAACATCAACATGTTCCTTTAACAATTTAATGTACCTGTTTCTTTGTTCAGCTGTAAGTGCTTTAGAAATTTTTACCATTCTGGGATGTTCTGCAGAGCTAATGTTACAATCCACCACATTCTCTTCTAAGGACTGTACAATAGGTTTTAAGAGTGTATCATCTTTTGAAAAAATCCTTTCCAACGGTACCAAACCCTTTGGAATGAAATTACTTTTTAATTCAATGATTTTATGTCCATCTATTTCATTTTCAGCAATCTCTTCCACTTGTCCATCCTCTTCATCTTCCTCTTGATCAATCAGGGAATTAGAAAACTCATGTGTAAGCTCTAGAAACCTTTTAATATCAATGTCATCTTCGAACACTCTCCACTGCTTTACATTATTAGGTACAAATGGTCTGTACCTAACTTCAATGGGATATCTCAACTGAGTGGTCTTGGGGATTCTAAAGTGTGTAGCAGCCAAGGCCAATGAATCTGCAGTTTGATTATGGTCTCTTGGAATATAGGTGATGTTAAAAGCTACAAAATAATTTTCAATCATGTCCCATACCTAATTTCGATAGACTTTCAGTAAACCTTGCTTCACTTGATAGTTGTTCTTTACTTGCTGAACAACTAATTTGGTGTCGCCAAATGCAGAAATCTGTTGAATGCCCAAATCTTTAGCATATTTCAAACCTAATAGCAAAGCTTCATATTCAGCAGTGTTATTTGTAGCAATAAACTCTAATTTATACATCATCTTTACTGTTTCACCTCCAGGGGATATAAGAAGAACCCCTGCTCCAGCACCTTCTTTGCAAGAGGATCCATCAAAGTATAATTGCCACAGCTCATCCTCCTGTTCCCTGCTGCATTTTACTGGCTGTTGCTTTTCAACCTATAACAAACCAACAGTATTGTCATCCTCACTGAAATGTAACATGCAAGTACCTAGATCTTTATCAACAACATATAGTGGGCGATTGGTAGGGTTCTTGTCATTTGTCACAATATAGGCAAACTAAAGCTCTCTGTGCATTCTTTTATTTTCTCCTCCAAACACAGGAATAGTAGCATATGATAAATCCATTTGTAAGGTCCCACCAACTTTCTTTGCCCAAGACCTAGAGAGAAGTAAACCAAATTTAGGTGTAATATCAGCTACCACTACATCCATGATCACACTTTTCATGGGTAATTGAGCTAAACTGACAACCATGTCCTTTATTACCCCTAAACGCTTCACTGCTCAGGAATCAAATGCATACAGATCATGATAGGGTTTGGTAATACTCAGACCTAAATCCTCCATAACAGCTTTTGGCATTAAATTGTGTGATGCTCCCGAATCTAACAAACAATTGTGTATCATTTGTTCATGAACTGTCAGAGTAATATAAAATGGAGGGGAAGCACCTGCTTCATTTTCAGTCTTCTTAGCTAAGGCTGATCCAATGAAAATCTTAGGATTTTCTTCTTGCAAATTCACCGTATCAGAAATAGGCTGATTGCTTGCTGAATTAATCATCTTAAGAACTGATTCTTTATATGAAGGGTTTTTCATTAATTCAGTTAAAGGTATAGGAATCTTTAATTTTCCTAATTCATTTTCTAGGTTGAAATTATGTACGGTTTTATTTACCTCTTCAACCTCCATGTTCTTCTTTTGTTTTTCTGCAACTTGTCTCTTCTCTATCATAGGATCATACGACTACTTAGCAGGGATAGCTACCTTCTTCTTCGGGCTTTGTACTACCTGTTTTGGACCTGACCTCAGATTCACAGTCTTCTTGAGTTCATTTTGACAGACATCAACAGTTACAACAGTCATTTTTAGACCTAAATCATCCTCTGTTTCGAACATGTCAGCATCATAGCATTCTTCATTTAGAAATTCCTCCTTAGTGACAAAACCCCCAGATAATATTTCTCCAAAATGGTTCATATCTTGGTCAGTATCTTCAAATATAACTTCATCATCAACCTCTTCTTCACCAGCAACATTGTTCTGAAGAGGTGGTGGTACTCTTTGGTCCTCAGTTTCTCTCCTCTCCCGCTGGATATCATTATTCCTTCGTTCTATAGGCATGAAGCGGGGAGCAAATTGTCTTTTGAACTAGTTCTGATTGTTAGGATTCCGTTCACCTTCTGGGACAGGCTTGCTAGAATTTTTCTCTAGCTCTAATTTGTTTAATTTTGCAGTCAAAATCTTCACCAACTTAGCCATCTCATCAATTTTCCCTTCTGCAGAATGAGAAGCTGAACTTCCTGGAGCTGCTTCCTTCTTTCCTTTTCTGTCATAGATTTGCTGAGCTGTTTCTTTCTTCAATCTATTGGAAGCTAGTATGTTATATTCTACCTCCAATGTTGCATCCTGCATATTCAGTAAAGAAATAGGTCTCCTTTCTCTTAGTAGTAAGGAAAATTCATGGTCGAAAGCATTTGCATATGTAAGTTTTGCAGATGTTTCTGTAGGAATTCTACTATACATATTGTTAAACCTCTTTGAAAAATCTGCAATAGTTTCATCAATTTTCCTCCTAAGGGATCCAAACTCAGTTATGTAGTATGTATGGTCTTTGGTGTCACCCCATTGTCTCATGAAGAGATCACGAAGTTCCTCAATGATAGTGATTGAATTAGCAGGAAACTCCCTGAACCATTTCCTAACATCTCCATCAAGGCTCTGTACAAACATTCTCATCCATACATCCTTAGCTTCAATGTTTTGGTTATCAGCATAACTAAGGAAAGCTTCCCAGTGTTCTTCAGCTGTAGTTTCTCCCTGTCCATTAAACCTAGGCAAATATTTCTGATAGTCACCTCCAGGCAGTGCATTTAAAGGATGAGGAAAAACCAATGGTCCATATCTGGCTGCAACCATCTGGTCCATCATGTCTATAGGCTGATTTTGGGATGCCATTTTAGGACTAAATGACTTTGGTGATGAAAAGGTTTGACTGGAACCTAGATGAAAGGGGGTTTTACCTAATTTCAACTGAAAAAGAGGTATCTTACCAGGAGAAGCTGTTTTAGCTTTTCTGAAAGATTGAGGATCAATGAAAACTTGGAAACTACTGTCAGGAATTATAGGTTTTAACCAAGGTGAAGTTTCTTCTTCTTTTTTCAACACAGGTGAAGGTGATGAACCACCCAACTGGTCAGGGTCACATAGGGATGGTAATGACTGAGACCTTCTAATATTCCTTGTTGTCTTCAATATCTGTTCAGGATCTGTAACACCCAACTGCAATGGTGAAATAGGTATGTTTCTAGTTCCAACTCCCCTAGTAGCCACTGTGACAAACTGGTGAAAAGTAGTCTTAGAGATATGCTAGTTTAAGTTCACCTCTTAAAACCAATGAAATGATAAGTATCCCAAGGAAAAATCTATTTTCAACTTCGTTCCCTGGCAACGACGCCAAAGATGTTTGTGCCAGAAATTGTTTCCAGACTACAAAGAAACAAGCCAACACAATCTCAAAAATTCAATCAAACAAAACTAGGTTTTAGGGTTTTTTGAAAGGTTTTTCTGGTTGTGAAGTTTTGGTGACAAAAAGGGAATACATTCATAATCCAAATAGGAACTAAATCACAAGTAAATAAGAGTAGAGATGCATAATATAATAACCATGTATCCAACAGAACATAACATTGAAGTTCATTCACAACTGACAAGCACTACAAGCATAAAGACTATAAACCAGCAATGAAATTATCAATTGTGTAGCTAAACAAGCTAGAAATGAAGCCAAAACAGAGACTAAAGGGTAAAATGGATCATATATTTCATAATTATGTTCATCAAATACACATGAGAGTTAAGTACTTAGCTCATAAACAAGTCAAGAAACCTCCTTAAGCCAGCCAAAAATTGAACCTGTTGTTCTCTTTGAGACCTTCCTAAATACTGCTTTTCAAAAAATTAGTTAGAGTCTAAACCCTAATTGTTTTTAGCCTACTCATCGATAGGATAATGTCAAAATAATAATTACAAAATAAAGTATTCCTCAAAAACATAACAAGTAACTGTTTTAGCTAACAATGCTCAAAGGTCTTTAGCAGCTTCTACCAATAAAGCTATACCATCTAAGGCTTGGGCATTTTTCTTAGCTTTCTGCTGGTCAGCTTCCATCTCTGTCATTCTTTTAGTAAGCTCCTCATTCTGCTGCTGTAGGTTTCTGACAGTCTGTTTCAATTCTGCACACTGTAAATCTGTACTTCTTTTCCTTTTTAGGGCCTCTTTGGAAACTGCAATAAGCTCTTGGTAGTGATCATTCACTTCTCCTAGGTCTTCCCTGAGTCTTCTATTAGCTGCAATTAAACCATCATTTGTTTCTTACATGTACTCTATTTGATATTTATATTGCTTGATGGCTCTTTGCAAATTCTCCTTTTCTGAGTCAAATTCCTTGCTTCCTGTTGTATTCTGTAGTTCACTAGGCAGCCATGGGATATTCAACTTTCTAAAGATGTCCTCATCCTCAGGCATCAGTTCTGTAGAAACACCATAAACACTTGGATCTTATTGATTATCTATTTCAGTAGGTGCAATTTCATCCATCAACAGCTTGTTTTCAGAATAAGAAACTTCTATGTTCTCTTTCTGTTGTTCCTTCAACATTTCACCTTGTAATTCCAAAAACATAGTAGATAATCTAGTCTGAGTGAGGCTTGATTCCTCTTCTATCTTCAATGGCTTCTTCCCTTTGCTGTTACCTTTGCTAGATTCTATCTTTTCATCTGAAGAAGAAGTATCAATCATAGTTATCCCTTCTGTCTTTAACTTAGGGTTTAGTAGCTTTTTCATGTTCATCCTCGATTTGATTTTGGATCTAGTTTTGGGTCTCCAACCTGGGGAAAACTCTCCTATCATCTTTAAATTTATTCCTTGATGCCTGAGAGACACAAATTCTTTTACCTTGATCTTCTTTTTCTTTGGCATCACTGTCTTATCCTCTTGACTGTTGAACTTCCTGTGTGTGCCAACCCTAGTATCAGCACTGACAGTCAGCTCATCTCCTTCCAACAAGTATCCTTCATCTTCAGATAAAATATTAATTGGGCTTCATTGTTGGACCTTAGTATCTTCTTCTTCTCTTAAAACCTTTTCTGTAAAAACAATTTTTTCATCAATGAGTGCTTCTGCTGGTGCTTTATTTTGCACAGGATGAGTTTCCTTTTTAATAAATAGCAAACTTTTGCTCCTACTGTCAACTAAAGGCTGCTGAGCTTCATAACATCCCTTTGAAGGTTCTGTCACTTCCTCAAGTTTGACACATTTTTTATCTTCAGCCTTAACTTTTTGTCCTAATTTTCTAATTAGGGTTTGTCCCTTATCAACATCCTTTTTGGTAGGCTATCCTTCCTGGTCAATTTGGAACCCAGACCAAAAGAGAAAGTAGTCCCAAGTATTTCCTTCTCTTTGCAGAACAATGCTAATAATAAGCTTGATCAATCCATGATGAAAAATGGATTGTGAAGTGTGGTCATGATGCTCTTTGATCCTGCTTGACATTTTCTACAAACTCTTTAACAGGAAGAAAGGGAGATTCATCCTTGATTCACCAGCAAGGTGCTGAAGTAACCTGAAATGATACTTGAAGACAAAAGCATACCTCCCTTCACAAGTAATTTAGCTTTGTAGAACCTCGATGGGCTCTACCCATTCAGCTCTGAAATTTTGGATAAGCACTACCTTGCTCCAGTATGGAACAATGCCAGGAAAAAGATACCTTTGGGCATTGAAGGTAAATGGCACCTTTTTGAATCAAATCTCTCCTGCATTCCTGACCCCTATTGCTTCAGCCACCAACTCTACAGTTAATTTGAATTTTAGAGTATCAAATGATAATGTATATTGGTTATAACATTGAGCAAATTTATGAGAAACTTTGGTATTATATCCATCAATCCTTTTAAATAAATTCAACCATCTAGCATTCTCAAAGAGTTGAGCACAACCTGGAAAATTGTTTATCCAATTCAGTTCAGTGGGCTCAGCCCTGTTGGTCTTACCACTCCTCTTGATCTGCTTTTCCAAGGCTTAATCATGTTTTTGTGTGATTTTAAGACCCTGTTAATGACCTAACAACCTTTTTTCCTCAAGCTTCCAGAGTTTTGACAGTCAATTTTCCTTTGGATTCTTCCTGGCTATTTTTCTTTGATGTTTTAACAGTCAGTTCTATTATCAATGCAGGGAATGTTTTGTACCAAGCTTGGGTAATTTAGGTCGAACAGAGCACTAATAATCTTCAGCTGAATTGCTGCTGAACTTTAATAACATCCAAGATGTTCATTTAGACATTTTAGACTGCTCTCTCACCATTGGGAGTTTGTTCAATGCATGAGATTATGTTTTCTTTAATCAATTTAACATTATAAGCCTTAATAGAAAAACCCCTGATTTAGCAGGCCATGACCAATTTTACGTGGAATACCTCACTCCTGGCTTGCTGCAGGTGTTTAAAATTGATCCTTGGACTATCTGAATGTCGAATTTAACTGCCCAGGTGTCTTCAAGTCTTCAGCTTGCTTCCAACTGTCACGCTGAGAAAGCCCTAAATTCCTTCTTTAACTGCAAATTCCGGATTCTTAGCAATTTGCCTTCATTCCACTTCTCCACCATCTTTGTAATGCCTATGTGGAGAACTTATTTCTCGTCAATCTTGCCTCATTCCACTGTCTATCATAATTCACCAAGCCCTAACTTCTGACTGCCACGATCTCCTTCACGTCATAGCCAACACTTGTTTTCATGATTATCTTTGATGAAACACGTATCAAACCTGTCTACACATGCGATTAGTCATCCAGGAGTGAAATCATTGGAGAATTTGGTGTAAAAACTGACAAATTTTGCACCCGCGATATTCTTGTAGCGCGCCAGTGTAAAATTTTAACTGTTGCACTACAAGAATGTTAAAAAATCAAATTCGGTGCTTTTTGACCATTAATCAATCTTTAAATAAGGCTTATATGGTAAACCTTGATCTTAGTGTTTATTTGTGAAACCTTTAGTCAACATATATCCTATAGAACCCTTCAGAACACAAGAAAAACAAAAAATGATGGAAACCTTATGGCATAAACCCAAAAAATGCACTCTAAACAAAATTTCCTAGAAGTAAGCAAATGAGCAAGCTTAAAACAAAAATCAAAAGCAAAATATAAGACTAAAGAAAACAAATTCATGACTTAACAATTGGTAACCCTCTATGATCTATGAGATTACAACATACCACTACCAGCCATAAAGACAAGTCCAATGGAAAAATGTTTCTACAGCTGGAAAATAATTTCCATGCCATACCAATGTCCATACAACATGTTTTCTTCTCTACATCCACTTATTTTGACTTGTTTTGACTCATTTTGTTTACTAGACTTGACCAAAAATGCTGGTAAAAGTTGACATTTCCTCTATCTTTCCTTTTCTATCCTTTTACTTAAATTTTAAAGATTACAACTAATTGTTCCAGTATGTTTGAGAAAGTTTCCAACCTCATCAGACTTCATATGGAGAAAGTAGAATTTCATACTCCATTCAAAATTCACCAGACTTAACAGTTTAAAGGATTTCAGGATTTGCAAGATTATATTTGTTTGATTGGATTCGATCATGTATCAAGCATTGGGATTGGCATTTAAGAAAGAGCACCAAGACCTCTATGTAACCCGATGTTGATGCCATTGATTGTTGAATTCCTCTATCATGGCCTTACCAAAAATGTACTCTTCACTCAAGCCAAAATCCTTTCTTTCGCATTAGCTTTTTCTGTGATATTTTAAGGCTTGTATTACGTAGTTTCATCAAAATTGAATGGTGTTAATCGATGTCCCTGGAGGATTGAGGTAAAGCTAAAGGAAGAGGGTGATACTAATCGTGGGGATCCCAATATAAGTGACGGTGGAACTTTTCTTGTCATTTAAATGTTCTTGATCATTTATTCATAATCCTCTCTTTCAAAGTTCCAATATAATGTGCTAGTTATAAATTAGTGGTCATGTTTCCACTGTGTTTTAGTTTTGGAAGCACATACATGTTTCCCCGTATCGTGTAACACAGGTCCACAACCGTAAATGGAATTGATTTAACTTCATTGCGATTAAATTTCTGGCACTGTTGTGAACTTCCCTAGACATTATTTGACTAGAATTCAATAAATCATTTTTCAAAGCTAATATTAAATTTCAAACTGGAAGCAAGGAAATACTCATTGTAAAGGGAAATGTGCAGTAATAGGAAGAAGATAGAGATTACCAAGAAAGGATAGACCAAGGAATATTATAGTCAAACAAAAAATATGTTGAGAGAGAAACCAACCTTAGTGAGTTATGCTTGTGAGTGATCAACTACAGGAGATGTAGATCTAGTAGGGGCAACATGACCATTTACAACATTATTGATAGCTGCATCTGCAAAAGGATCGGGTGTGTTTTAACCATCCTTATTTTTTTCATTTTCCATAAGCTCCACCTCCTCCTCTTCTATCAACTGAACCATAAGAGGTTACCATACACAGATATGCCTACAAATTCATACATCTCGAATGGAGTGGCTTACTAATATAAATTCCTTCATAAAAACCAACTGAAATATCTAATTGTGGTAAAAAACAAGCAAAAATTNTATTTGATGCTTATGGATGGTTGATTGGATGTCTTTGATACTTGATGCTTGGTCAATGGATATCATCTTCAATTGTCTCTTGATAATAAATTATAATCGGTTAAGACCTTTCTCTATTATGTTGGATGCTTGTCATTGAAAAGTTTAATAGTGTGCATGTTTCTGAAATTTGGTTGTGTTTCTCTTAACCCTTGTAACAGTTGATTTTGTAAGGACTGTTAAGAGAAAAGATGAGAAATAAATAATAGAAAAGGGGTCAAGAAAGATCCACTGCGGTCCCCAAGTCTATGTGGAAGATGCAATGGGAGAACAAATAATGATGGAATCATCATATGCAATGATTCTCACAACAAGCCCATGCTCGTAGCTCTACAGGTTCATCCCTAAACTTCCTCCCCTAAACTGTTTCTTTATTTTTTTATAAGTTAAAAAAATGTATTAATACGCGCACTACAAAAGCATTCCAGATTATTTGGTGAAATTTTATTCCTATAGTAAGAAAATATGACTCTTTCCTCTGTTTTTTGTTTTATATTGTTTGACAGGATGGTGGTATTAATAGTGTCCACACATTTCCGGTAAAAACCTATTTATATGTGTATTTAATGTATTTCTATCTTGAACTTTAAAATTTGTGTGTTTTTTTAATTTTAATACAATGGTTAAAGAAATCTTGTTGAATACAAACACAAGTTTCCACATCCGTGAGGCAACGGTATTGTAATATAGCATTTAAATGCGAGTTGATATTCTGGTGAAAATGTGTGTTGGATATATTGATTGTTGATTTCCTTCATACTACATGTGGAACGTGACTCCAGAACCACATCTCTTAGTGGAATTACCCCAAGAACACACTTTCTAGACAACATTAGTTGATTTAGTGGTATGCCCATTTTTTATTTCATAGAGTATTTTAATATTTTCCATGCCTAGCAAAATGACCACTTGTGTATAGGTCTAGGAATGGATTATTTATTGAATTTGTAAATTTAATTACCAGCCAACACAGTGGTTTTCCATTTATTAGGAAAATTCTTTGCAAGTGGTATGGGCCAATGGACCTGGCAAAAGGCGATTTGTAAGGTAAGGGTTCTTGCATTGCCTACATTCTCCCTAGGCATTAATATTTTATATGAATTTCTTGTACCTGTTGTATAATATAAATTTGCTATTTTCATTTCAAGCCTCTTCATCATTCTTCCTATCCAATGTTTGTATAGAAACATAAGAATATTAGACTTAATTGTCTATGTTGTGTTCTTGCTTTAACATTCCCTGCTTTTATCACTCTTCTGTTCTCTCTATGCATTGCCCACCTCTCTCTTTTAACTACTTTCCCTCTATCAGAACTGTTTGTTTTCCAGTTTTGGCTCCATTTCTTCATCGTTTCTTTAAATTATATTCAAAATTGTGTTTTATTTTTCATTTTATACCAAAATCTTGGAAGTTTTTGTTCCTGTTTATTTTCTACCAAACCAAAATATTGCAGGAGAATCCTTTTTTGGGTGGAAATGGAGGTGCTTTTCCTGTCATCCAAGCTTCTTCCAACCTTCTCATGGGGAAGTGGAGTCTAAAGTTTTCAAACCTAGTAAGATAAATTATCCTTTATCCCCCATCTCTGAAGCTACCATTTGTAGTTATATTACAAGTGTATTTTTATAGATTTCTTGGTTTGGCATGTGAAGCTTTGTTGGGGTTGAAACAGAGGTATATTTCCATTCTATAGAATTTGTCTTGTAGTAATAACTTTTAGGAATTGCAGTGACAGAGTCACCTCATGGATCTTGTTTGAAAAATATCTAATGTCTAGCTTAGGATTTACCTATTGAAGATTTCTGAAGTGGATCCAGTTATTAAGGGACAAATTGGGTTTGAACCATTCAACCCTATCTACTCTTTAATCAATAAAGCCTCCATGAGATCCTCAATTGATCCCATATTCCTAACTTGGATTTGTTAGGCACTAATCACAACTTTTATGCCATTTTGAATCTTAATTCATCTTTCATTTTCCATTTTATAAGATCTGAAAATTTCTGTCATTTGCATGTATTAAAATCATCCCTAAAACATCAAATCACATGGTAGGTTTGCCCCAGTTTGTGGCTTGGAATTACCTTCTGAAAATCTTCTCTGTAGTGCTGATTAAATATGGTCTAATATAGAATTAAAAGGTCCACGAGACTACACATCAATCACAAGCACTTATTGAAGAACCAAAACTGTGGAAAGGAATGTGCCTTTCCACGGTTTTTTAATTTTTTTAAACCTCATGGTTTCGTCACAATATAGATGAACTTTCGTCGTGGGTATTACAAAACCATCGAAACCTCGGGTGGCTTTCCATGATCACCGTCTCTATAGCGACGCAGTTTTGTGGAAAAATTATCGTTCAACTTGTAGATTTCGTCGATAGAGATTGGTTTTCCATGGTTCCGCATGGAAAAAATTTATGTTCAAATTTCAGAATTCGTGGATAGAGAGACAAATGTTTGTCGAAACTATTTCATGATTTTGCGTAGAACCAAAATTTTTCCCAACAATTTTTGGCCATATTTTCGTCGTTATAGGAACAATACTTTTGTCGATAGAGCAACGAAATGTAGAAAATGAATTAAAAAAAATCAATTTCAAGGCCACCGTATAGAAGACACATGGCGCTCAGTTTTCTTCTTTATATTGACGTAACACCATCGTAAATTTCGTCGATAGAGATTGGTTTTCCATGTTTTTGCGTGGAAGAAATTTATGTTCAAATTCCATAATTCGTCGATAGAGAGACAAATGTTCATTGAAATTGTTCCACGGTTTTTCGTGGAAACTATATTTTGTCTTGCAGTTTTTGGCCGTATTTTCATTGTTATAGGGATGAAAATTTGTCGGTAGAGCGACGAAACGTAGAAAATGAATTCTTGAAAATCATTTTCAAGGCCACCGTACAGAAGACATGTGGCAACCAGTTTTTGTCTCTATATCAACAACTTGTAAATTTCATTGTTAGATCCACGAAATAAGAGCCATGAAACATGGTGACCGTTATTGTCACAATTGAGACGACAAAACATGGAAGTAACAACAAAAAACCGTCGCAATTTTCATATTATGTATTAGTGAATGTTTCTCTATCTCTATAATACCAAAAATATTTTAAAGAAAAGTTAGGGAATATTTATCCTTAGCACCAATGAAAAAAGAAGAATCATGCTGACCGTCACTTAGGTATAAAGAACGAGAATCAACAGTCCTTCACATTGAACAAGTATCTAAAAATATAGGTGAACATGACTGACTTCAAAGTCTAGTCGAAACATTTATGAGACAAGTTGCTCGGTGGTGAGATACCCACCAGTCGAGACTACAAACATGGTCGATAACTTCAACGTACTTTGTCGAAATATTTGGAGGAAACAATCTAACAAATCAAACAAAAATACCAGTTTTTACACAACGCTATGATCCTAAAAAACACATCATTACACGTGAAAATGAATGGAAAATACTGGGATATAAAGATGAATGAATATGGCCACACCTATTCATGTCACCATTAGACTATTTACCAAATAAATGGTACAAAATGGAAGAAGAATGAGGTGAAACGTTCTTATGGAACGAACTAAAAGAAAATTTCATCAAGGACTTCAAATTTATACCTGAACATGACCAATTAGTTTAAGCTATGAAGCAAAAAAAAACGTTTATAAAATCGGTTATTAGTGGTAGTTTGACATGAACTCACAACTATCCAAACGCCTCATGTCATAATATTCAGTCAACTAAAGTACCACAATTGACAAGACTTCGACTAGAAACATAACATACAAGTGGAAAAAGCTTTTAATGGAAAGTTGTCCATCCTAAAACAACAATACCAATCAAAGCAATACTAAAAGTCAAATCAAAAGAGAAAGAATAACCTAAACAAATGACAACAGAATACTTCCCAGCAACATTTTCACAATTTAAATAAGGAAGTCAACAAATTAATGAGAACAAGGAACTAGAATGGATGGACACAAAAAAAAAAAAAGAAGTCGACATTTCTAATGATGATAGACCTAAACATAGAAAAATCAGAGATTACTGGAATGAAGAACAAACAACAGAAATCATCAACTTTCTAAAAGAATTTCAAGACGTTTGTGCTCGAGATTATAAGGATCTTAAAGGATTAGTTCAAGAAATGGGAGAAATGAAGATCAACATAAAACGCAATGCAAGACCCATAAAGAAAAGACCATACAAACATGCTCATAAATATAAAGAAATAGTGAAGAAATAAATTGAGAAAATGTTAGCGGCAGGAATTATCTATCCCATCAACCAGTCAGAATGGGAAAGCCCAATGGTTGTGCAACCAAAGAGGCATGACCTGGAACTATTAAGAATTTTCATAGATTTCCATGAACTCAAGAAATTCATTATTACAAACCCATTTTTTACTCTTCTTGTAGATGGAATTCTCAATGAAGTTGCAGGACATGAATGTTACTCATTTACGGATGGTTTCTCAGGCTATAATCAAGTACCAATTGCCAAGGATGACCAAAACAAAACAACGTTTGTATGTGAATTTGATTCATTTTTCTACAAAGGTATGCCATTTGGTCTGAAAAATGCATAATCTATGTTTTCACGAATAGCGGTTAAAGAATTTCAAGAATATATCTACAAAACAATGGATGTGTGTTTTGACAATTGGACAATTTACTCTATGTTAAAAGACCACTGTAAATAGTTGATATTAATGTTAGAAAGATGCCAACAAATCCATTTGTCCATTAATATAAAAAAGGTATTTTTGTAACTCCTATAGGAATTCTACTAAGACACATTATGTGTAAAGAAGGAATTAAGGTCGACTTTACGAAAATTAAAATTTTCTCAACTTAAACCGCTAGTCAACCCAAAGCAAGTAAGAGTTTTACTTAGGCATACAAGGTATTACAAAAAAATCGTTCGACATTACTCAGGAACGACATATCTATTAGAAGAACTATTAAAAGAAGATAAAGTATATGAATGGACTGAAGAATGTGATGCATCACTTGACATGTTAAAGAAAAAACTAGTCGAAGCACCTATTCTATGATTTCAGAATTGGTCGGTAAAATTTCATGTACATATCGATGCATCTAGTATAGCAATCAGTGCGATATTGAGACAACTGGGAGATGATGGAATGGATTATCCGATTGTATATGGTAGCAGAAAATTGAATAAAGCTTAACAAAATTACTTGACAACCAAAAGGGCAGCACTAGGAATGTTTTTCACGCTTCAAAAATATCGACACTACTTGCTAGCTAATCCCTTTTTGTTTTACACCGACCACCAAGCCTTAAAATACTTAGTTAATAAACCTTTACATCATGGTAGAATTTTTCATTCATTACTATTATTTGAAGAATTTGAGTTCGAATTAATAGTTTGATCAGGGAAAGAAAATGTCGCACCCAATCACTTGTCGAGAATCAACACAGGGGAAGAACCAACTGGAATATAAGATGACCTTCCAGATGCACATCTATTCAGAATTGAAGTTGTACCTTTCGAATTAGCAGAAATAACCCAATTCTTATAAAATCGACAAGCACCAGAAGGAATGAGTGATAAAAAGAAAAAAATATTATCAATGAAAGCTACACCTTATAGTATAATAAACGGGTTCCTCTATAGACTCGGTTTAGATGAGGTACTTCATCGATCCATTCTGGATCACGGAAGAGAAAGTATAATTCATGAAGCACATTATGGTCCAGCCGAAGGACACTTTCAGTTTGACATGACTTCTAAGAAAATCCAACGTTCAGGATTATGGTGGTTGACATTATACTTATATTGTCAAAGATTTGTAAGTAAATGTGGCCAATGGGAACGACTAGGTTGACCTCTACCAAGTACTGAAATTACTTTAATATCATAAACCCAAGTTTAAAATTTGAAATTTGGGTGATTGACTTTATAGGACTATTTACAATACATGCTAGAAGGATAGGAGCACATTATATTATTACAGCAGCAGAAGAAGAACCTGTGGAAACCTAGTCTAGTGAAGTAACAAAATTTATATATATATAAATATTATTACTAGATTTGGTTTCCCACTAAGCTTGATAAGTGATCAGAGGTCACATTTTATAAAAAAAAATTGCATCTTTGATAGAACAATTTAAAATTGAACATAGAAGGAGAAAAACATACCATCCTCAATCCAATGGTGCAATCAAAGTGTTTAACAAAACTCTGACTAAAGGAATGAGAAAAATATGCAATACCAACAAAGATGATTGGGAGGAGAAAATTCTTGCTATCCTAAGGTAATCAAGAATGCCGTACAAATGGTAGACAAATCAGATATCATTCCGACTTGTTTATGGACGGTAAGTAATCGTCCCTTTGCACTTTCGACAACAAACACCTATAATTGCTGACATATTACACATTGATGTTGAAGAGGCTACAAAAGAATGAGTAATACAATTGTCTAATTATAGGAACATTGACTAATCACAATACAACACCAAGCGATTTAGAAACACCAAAAAAAAACTTGGCATGATCAAAACATTAAAAATAAAAACTTGTCGGGTGGAGACCTTGCGCTGTTGTATAATAATCGAGTAAAAGAAAAACAAAAAAAACTACATACAGAGTGGATGGGACCATACATTGTAGAAGAAATCAATGCTAATGGATCAGTTCGACTGAAAACGTTACAAGCCAGTGTATTTCAGAAACTTTTCAATGGTTTCCAACTAAAATGTTACGAAAACTAAAAAAAAACGGTTGTATAACTGATAACAAAAATTGAAAAAAAAATAGTACAAAAACCTAAGATCAAACACAAATAGAAAACAATACAGAAAATCAATATGACAAGTTCTTGGATAAATTCTCGGGAAGGAAGTAGCATATTACCATTTGAAAGATATAACCATGGACATAATAATCATCGGCACAACGAATACCAACAATCCCACTGACCTTTCCACAATGACAACTCACATCAACATAAATAAGGTTCAATAATCGAATTAATTCATAATGATCATCGACACAAGGAGCACCAAAACTAGCATGCATTAAAAGAACCCTCAACAGATCATCCTTCACAGTGAAATACACCATTACTACATCCATCTACCATGACTCTGCCTACTGCAACTATTTCCACTATAAATACCACACCAAATGAAGAACAAACACCATTCAGCGAAGAGCTAGAAAATCAGAGCTACCAAATGCCTTAGAATAAGATACCTGTGTGTAAACCAGAGAATTCAACCAACACAATGACACCTAAAAAGACAAGATCCACAGTGAGCAACATGAAAGAGCTAGAACAAAATAACTCCATTGGTACAAATATTGCATAACCTTCATAAAGTGAAAGTTAAAGAAACATCATGGGAAATATTGTGGAAGGAAATCAAGAAGTGGTCATACAAATATGGAAGAATGACGAAGGAGGCTCAAAAGCTAAGTGCAAGCAGAATCCTCAGTTACATGAATGCACCTCTTATGGAAAGTTTTGCAGGAATGAAGTATATCATAACACAATTCATTGTTACTCACTATCACAATGGAAAATTTTATTTCGACAGACCAGTCAAAATATTTGGCGACATAATCTATAGGCTTACCAGGTTGTCGAACAAAGGATAATCGGTACCTGTGATATTAAATCCAGACATAATCGAAAATATAACAGGAACACCAGGAGGAAAGAATTCAAGCGGACTAATAATCATCCAAATTCAATTTACCACACCCAAAATAGTGGCGAAGATTATTTCTACAGGTCTGACAAGCACAGGGCGAGGTTCCGACTCAAAACTAGACATACTGGAAGCCATTGTGAATGTAGCAGAAAGAGGAAAAATTGACCGGTGGGCGGGACACCTAGTAGAACTTATCAAACAAACTTGCTCAAAATTTCAAGAGGAGGAAATGCCAATTAAATTTCCTTCCCTAATCATATGGATTTTAATGTACCATCTTCGACTAGTCAGAGATCCGGACTTCAATGAACCAAATAGAATAGGCATGTGGAATTTAAAATAGTTTTCAATGGATATAAAGAAACAAGAATTAGATCAAGCCAAGGTTTGGTTGGACACTTGGTTTCAAAAATTAAAAATAAAACCGTCCAGATGGAGGGTACCGCAGAATATCTAACGATGTCTGTTGCCACACATTCAGTTAGAATTAGACCACACTTTGGTATGGTACCTACGGGGAGCTGGGGGAAAGGATGAATCCCTTGAATTTTACCCATTAGCCGAAGACATATTTGCAGAGATAAGTCGATAGTATACCTATAAGTTAGAAATACCACCCTTAGCAAAGAAGGTCAATCAACCTATCATTGAACATTTGACTAACCAAGAAAAAGAAGAGGATTATGAAGTCTTACTTTATGTTAGTAATTTTACTCTGGATGATACTCCTACAGAAGATGTTAACACTCTACAATTTTCAATGATACCACCAACACAACAACAGGAGGAAGAAGCAGTGCAAACAGATGAAGAGACCTAATCCGATAACCTTCTTCCCGAATATGCAATGACAAAAGAAAACATCCGTCAGCTAGCTCCTGAGTTGTCTAAATCACAACAAAAAAGGAAGAATATGGTAAGAGGAAAGGGGAAGCACATGCTTGTACTTCCAGAATAGTCAGATGATGAGGAATAGATATGTGCTAGCACTGCACAAATTCTAGAGGATGCTTCTAAAAACAAAGTATGAGTCGACGACTAATTCAAATTGTTTGTCGCAGAAGAAGACAAGAAACCTCAATAAAAATAAAATAAAGAAAAAAATGTTACTCCCCCTGATGTTGACCTAGTAGACCTCACTTCCACCCCACCACCTCCATCCCCAGCTCAAATAGTCGAGAAAGCTTTATTGACTTCAACCTTCATTACATCGACAATTGCTATAAACCCATATTTTCAAGCATTACCAGAAAACCTTCATACCCGAGTAGACAAAGATATTGAATTGCAGGACTTCATTAAAAAAATCCCATATATTTTTTACAATGTTCAACAAATAATGATAGAGGAACTGGTTATCACTGCAAATAACCCACCACAAATTCTAGCCATTCCCCAAAAACCTAACCAACCACAAAGTTCTGCACTAAAACCATAAATTGTGGGACATATCAAGTCCACCTTCCAAATAAATCTATACAAAACCATTGATATTGTAGCAGAAAAATATCCTTATTTATTCCGTAATCCATTGAAAACCCCTCACTTCTTAACCTGACCGATGAAGAAACCGAACAATCCATTTCTGAAGAGCTTTTTGAACTCAAGCAGGTCATATCCATAGAACCAAGCCAATAAATGGTCAAGAATATAGAATCTAGCGAAGCCCCTAAAGTTTTCAAATCATAAAAAATGGTTGAAAACCCTCTACCGACAGATTCCATCCTGACTCTTCTATCATCAACCTCTAAACAACCGCTACCTCTCCCTTCACCCACACCGCCTTCACCTACACCACCATTGCAAACATCATCTACTTCTCCTCCACTAGAAACCCATGTAATAAATCCTGATTTACACAACCCAACTACAGAGAAAATCCATACTGTACCTACACCAACAGAAGAGGTTGAAAGACAAAATAGAGGATATGAGCGACGAAGAAGCAAAGATAGAAAAGAAAGAAAGAAAAATAACACCAAAAAAAGTTACAGTTGTCTCAACAGCATCTACCATCAATGATTCACCCGGCTCAGTTAGGATCGACAATAGCAGTTGATACGCAGAAGATAAGACAAGAGGAGATAAACTGACTGGTGTACACTATCAATAAAGAGTTAAGAATAAGAAGAGAGAAAAGAAAAGAAAAAATATAAAAACTAAGGACATACTAGACTGAATTCCTGACAAAATGTGAAATCCTTGTGATGCAATTCATTTCAATCCCGAAAGGGATCGACATCAACAACCCATTGCACAAAGCATACCAACTGTTTGAAAGTGTCATGTAAATATTTTAAGCACAACTACAAGAAAGGAAAGAAGAACAGGCAGAATAAACTACTATATTACTAAGAAATCAGTATGCAACATTTTCAGCAGCCTACAACATGCTGACAAAGCATATCATAGAATCCAATGTAACTGGAGAAGTCTTAAGAAATTGGTTCACCTACTATGTCCAAGTGTTTCAGCAAGTACATGATACTCATGAGCTCATTAGTTCACTGCAGGGTCGACAAGCAAACACATAAGCAATGGAGAAAACAATTCAGGACCGGCTTGTACTAGAATTGGAAAATTTAGAAAAATTGGAGAAACAAGAACATCAATGGATTATCTAAGCCATACCAATCCTAGTCAGTCTCAACAAGATTCATCCACACATGAAAATATTACTTGAGGTTTTTGAAGAAAAAGCACAACTTCTAGGACCCGACATGAGCAATATTTTTAACATAATCATACACCAAAAAGTAGAGAATTGGTCGAGTCTCACAACTTTAACCATAGACATCCAAAAGGAAATTCAGACTCCGAAGGAGTTCCAACATCAATTAGCAATTACTGCAAAATCTATTTTTGAAGCCAACATTCAGAAGCAACTGTCTATCAGGCAGCACAACCCATGAAAAAATAATTATAGAACTACTCAAGACATAAATTTTGTCACCTCCTTGTTTTTTCGGGATGAAGAAATATTTTGTGCTGGGGGAAATGTTAGTGGAGCTAGTTAGCTAAGTCGGCTAGACTCACTGGTTTACTAATTGTAGATTAGGTGGACCTCATAGGTCATTTTGGTTGGTTGAACTGACATGTAGTTAATATAACTGTTTTGTAAACATATATATAAGTTATTGAGCCATATAGATACTTGGTTCGGTTTGTTGTATGAAATCACATGTGTAATTGAGTAATATAATCTATTATTCTTTCTACCATTCTTGTCTCTAGTTATGTTATTGTTATATGATTATGTTGTTGCTGCAACTGCTTCCCATTTTTTTTTTACATTTTAGTTCCCCTCCTTACATTTTTATTCTTTACACTTGTTTCCCAACTCAGATTAATCCTCCATGCATACTTAGTATTTCCTAGAAGCTTGAGAACAAGTTTTTTTTCCTAAGCCTGAAGTGTTATTTTGCTAAAAAATACTTAGGCGCGACCTTGGAAACAAGCCTTCCAAGAAAATCCACTTTGATTTAAGATCAACAACTGACAATCGCTTTGAAATAGATCAATGGTTAGAAAAGAGGAAGCAGAAGGATTAAAGTTAACCATTGAAAAAAGTTGAAAACCCATGTTCGGCTTTCTGAAGTCCGAGTTCGGTGGGATCGATGGCTAGGGATGAATCCGCAAATATCCAACGACCAAGAAATGGCGGGATTGGAAGGGAGAAATCGAAAAATCCAAGTTTATCTTATGAAAAAGTTGTGAATCTGTCTTCTTCCTTTCGCAGTTCAAGATCATATGATCCAAAAGGTTTCCCCGAAGATCAACGGTCAGGGACAAGCGGAAGCAGAAAAGTCAAGTTTTGTTTGTGAAAAGGTTAGAGTTCCATTTTACACTTTCTGTGATCTGCGATCTGATAACTAAGGATGAATCTGCACAGATCAACGGTCCAGGGAAATATTAGAAGTGGAAAAGAGGAGGTGGAAAAGATCAAGTTTCGATTGTGATAAGTTAAAGTTTCGTTTTCCGTTTTCCTCAATTCGGGATCCGATGACCTAGAAGGTTTCCATTCAAATCAATGGCTCAGCAAGGTAGAAAATAAAAGTGTGGAATTGGAAATTTAAGGTTTGAACTTCGTGAAAGATTGATTTTTCTTTTTTTGATTTCCGCCTTCTGGAAGTTTGGAATCAAAAGTGCGGAAGCATAAATTTAAAGTTTAAAATTCGTGAAAATTTGAAAGTCTGCTTTTCAATTCGCAATTTATGGAAGGGAGGAGGTGGAAAGGAGGAAGCAAAAATTTTTAATTTTAAACTTAGAAACAAGTTGATATTTTGATTCTTGATTTCTACATCCCACAGCTTGATCTCAGATCTACGGTGCATAAGACTTCCGCGAAGATCAACGGTTCAAAAAAGAAGCAGAAAGCGGAATGTGGAAACACAAAAATTTGGTTACAAAAAGTTAGAGTTCCCTATTTCCGCATTCCACCAAATCAATGGCTCGAAAGGGAGTGAAAAAGAGGAAAGGCTGAAAGAGGAAATAGTTGTCGGAGCTGCATGATCTGATGCATCAAAATTAATCTAATCTATCCTTGATATGAACTAAGATGTTTGTTCTCTGTTTGATTTCTTTTTTTTTACTGTGAACCATTAGGGAAATTGAGAATTTTCCTCTCGAAGCTTAAATTAGATAAAAGTGCTTCAATGACAGGGCATTGGTCATTACCTTTTTAATCATTGCATATCATTAAATTGAAGATAATGTGAATTATTATTGTCTCTAGATCAGATATATCTCTCATGATTTTTCTTTATATTCGCAGGTATAATGGTTCACCAAGTTAGGATAAGTGATTGCGAAATTGACAAAGGATGCATCAATCAATAGTTTAGATGAAGATATGGTTAGATCAATGGCTGTGAGCTATTTCACTGGGTGAACTAGCGCACTCAAAGATGGAGGGTGCCCATGCGATGAGAAACATGCTTAAATTACATGTCCCCTCCCTATTGGATATCATGCTCAGACATTGAAAGTACAAAAGTCACTTTTTTAGAAGCACGATGGTTAAAGGGCTTGCATATCTCGATGGTAAGGATTTGGGTGGAGGAGATATACTATGGGTGTGAATTTCGCAGCCAAAACATGCTCGAAATATTGAATATTTTGAGGCTGTGAAATCCTATTGGCCCCGCACTTATGAAAAATAGAGATCAAGGAGATTTTTAATCTACGATGCACATCAATTTTGCAGTGAAAACAAGCAAGAAGTTAATCAAGATGAGGGACTACGAAATTGGGTAAACCCATGTAATTTTGATTGGTTTTATGAAACCGTTTGTATTCATCCATGTGGATGAATATGAATCTTGGGAATCTCTTGGGTGACGAATAGAAGTAGTATAAATAGGGGTGTAGAGCATGAGAGATGGACCTTTTTTCCTAGTAAAAGGAACACTTGATTGTTTTGTAAAAGAGCTACCTATTTGATAATAAGAAGGATATTTTTGCTGGAACAAAGGGCTTGCACAGAGATTTAATCAGAATGTGTGGAAGGCATACTATAGAACTATTTATTCTTGCTTTTGTACATCATATAGTGAGATTTTTCTAACCTCCTAGAATGATTTCCTTGGTAATGAATGTCTGCTATATGTATAAGTGTCTGTGTTGACAGGGTAATAAATGGTTTAATTATATTATAGATACCTATGGTATTCTTTCTGCCGTGAATGTGATTAATGTGTTTGTATGGATATCTATCACTAGTACAAAAGCACAGATTTTTCCACGGAGGTTTTCCACGTTTCTTACTTTTTGGTGTAAAATCCGATGTAACAGGAACGAGGCGTCGCTGTATCCACGCCTGGACTCTTAGATGTCACTGTATCCACGCCTAAACTCTTGGACATCGCTGTATCCACGCCTGACCATCTCTATAGCGACGACGCTATTCATTTCCTACATAATGTTGAGTGTTGCATCAAACCTTACAGCTCCTTTTGAAAGTTTCTTCTCAAGAGT
>LPNX010063006.1:148278-209400 GCA_001517045.1 Pseudotsuga menziesii | reverse complement strand
ATAGAACTATTTCCTTGAAAAACCATTAAACCTTAACTAAATTATGGAAAAAAATTATGAGTATGAACATGTCTTCTCCTTAATAAATGTACAATTCAGAGGGAATCATCTTATGAACTTCATAAAAAATCAAATTGGATACTGAAAGTATTATTTGGGAAGGAAGCTATTTTGTTTCCATATATCTTGCAATAAGAAAAAATCCATATCCCAACCATAAGTTTCTCCATAGTTGCTTAAAATTGTCAGACCTTAGGAATGAATTGAGATTTGAATCATTGGGTGGGGTATGAGTATCATATGGGAGTTTTGTTACATCCTTAACTACCAATAGAGTAGTCACAAGGTCCATTTACCATCCTTTGTAGAGTATTCCAATAACCTTTTTCCCACTTTCTTTGACATAGACAAAAACTTCTCTTTAGTAAATTTTGAGCACTCAATAGACCTATGGCTCAACCATCCAGTGAACTAGGGATTATTTCCTCCGCAACATCCTCTCTCTTCTATTTATAAGTTTAATTGAGAAGAAAGGATTCTACTATGTAAATTTGAGCTCTCATATCCGACGCTTAGGTTTTATTGTCACATATTTCTATAGACATGGATATATAAGCCTCGTATTGATACATAATGTCAATACACTACCATGAATTAACAAAATATCTATGAGTTGAAGTTACCATCAACGATATTCCTTAAAAGAGAATACAACTTGCCTTAACAATAATAGGAAAAAGATGAGTCCATTGTTACAAGCAAAGAGATTACCAAAACAAACTCTCCCATTGAATGTCTTGAATCTAATGAAAAATAAATCTTGTTTCCTAGGGAGCCCATATAGGTGGATTTTAAATGTCTATTCTAAAAAAATGAAAAAAAAATGTATTCCATAGTTTGTATATCAAAATTCAATCCTTTGGAACACGTAATTATAAAGGCTATCAAACTATCTATTTCCAATTTGATCAATGATGTGATGCCATCTTTCTCAATATAATGGCCATAATGTTCATTTGGTCCTAATCGTTCGTGTGTATGGTCCATAATGTTCATTTGGTCCTCATTGTTCTTGAGTATGGTTTAACATCTAAACCAATTAGTCTTGAAGAAATAACCACATTTATTTTGTTGCAACCTCTCTTTTCGTTTTACTTTTAACATTGGATTCTTCTATTTCTCTTTTTATCTTTTCCTAATGGAAGACTGGATCAATCATAGCTGATGGATTGGGATGGAGGACCAGAGATCAAATCGCATGCCCTCTTTCTGAGATCAAATCACATGCCCTCTTTCTGAAATCAATGGTTAGTACTTCTGTCATCGTATGATTTACATTAATGCCCATTTTACACATTCTATTTTAGAAATTGATTACTGAATATATCTTGTATCAGCCTCTGCTATTTACAAATTTGACTTCTGGGGTTTTGGGCTGCTTTTCTTTGATCTAAAGAGTAACAAATTTCGTTCTAGGAAAGAAAATGACCGTCATGAAGATTGGCTACAACAAAATGGGTTTTCTGAAAAATCCCTAAGTTTGGCAAAGGTCCAGGGTTCGTGTATTCTGTAAAATCCACAAATCTCGTTAGGGTTTAGGTATTCTGCAAAGCGCAAAAATTTGGGTAAGGTCCAATTTTGGGTATTTATTGATTTGGGGCAATTAGTGACATTTCTAAAAATGGCAGAAGGTTGGTGCTCTGAAGAGGTGCTAAAGGCCGTTTTTCCCCTGATGAATGGAAAAGACCTAGCATTCTGTATATGTGTATGCACGCGGTGGAGAGATCTAGCCAAAGATGATTATTTTTGGAAGAATTTGTGTGCAAAGAAATGGCCATCAATTTGCAAAACCAAGGGATCTCCTCCAATTGGGGCTTCTCAGGGTTACCATAAACTTTACATGAGTCTCTGCAAGCGGCGACGTAGCCCCCTCCCGGTTCCCAGATTGTCCTTTGATGATATAGAATTCTATGTTGATATATGGCTGGATGATAAGTCGGTTTATTCAGATGTAGTCCCCGGTACGCTCCTTCAGTCAGGGATTATAAACCCTCCTCCTGGAATTTGCAATATGATGAGGGATCATTTGAGAAGCCTAACTTGCAAGATGACAATTCCCTTGAGTCCCAGGTTCCGGGTTGTGTTCAGTGAGAGCATTCGTGTTTCTCTTCTCATAGGGTGAAGAGACTGTGATAAAGTTGCTTGCATTATTGATAAATCTGGCTTTGATTATGTTGATGGACCGGCATATAGGGCCCTTGCTTATGATTATTTGCAATTTTCTCCCTCATATCCATTTGTATCAGAGATCAGAGCCTGGTTTGTACTGCTGCTGGTGGATTCTCAAGACGGCAACATGGACGTCTTTGGCATTGAAGTGGACTTTTGAGATGCTGCGAACTCCGACAGCGAGGTTTTTATGGCTTCTAGATACGCTGTAACAGTCATGTCAACATTTATTGACGCTGTAATAATCTGCTGACGCTGTAACAGTCATGTCCTTCCCTCCCCCCCACAATATTCTCTCTCTTATATTATAGCATATTTACCGTACTGCATAATGCTGAAGGTAGAATTTCATCCAGGAAGGATTTGGATATCTTATTACCTCAGGAACTCTGGCTAACCCCAATTCCCTCTAAACGAGACTTAGTGTTAAGACACCAGAGTATTGTGACACAATAAATGTCTTCAAGAAACTTCAATTTATTCATGACTCTGACATCAATTTTTGTTTCACCTATCTTTTATAACTCTGCGCAGTCAACAAAGGAAAGATGCATGACTTAATATTGGAGGAAATCATGCTTGGGACTTTTGTATTTAGCATTGATATGTAACTTAAAATGTTCTTTTTCATTGTGTTTCTGTTAATTTATTCTCTCTCCTTAGCCTATGATTTTTGCATTGAATAATAGTCTTATTGGTAGTTTGAGTAACATATGCTTTATGCTTTCTTACTGAAATAAATTTCACTGTACTGGCTATCTATTGCCTTCACCTAGGATAGCGTTTTGATTTGGGGTTTGAAGGCTGTATTTGATCAATTCTGTTCATTTTGACAGTTGATGGACTTCCAAAATGCGAAAAGTGGCTAACTGATAATGATGATCCAAAAGAAGAAAAGGCTACTTGGTGGCTGAATCGTTTGATGGGGCGTGCAAAGAAATCATCAATTGATTGGCCATATCCATTTGTGGAGGGAAAATTGTTTGTTCTTAATTTAAGTGCAGGTTTGGAAGGCTATCATGTGAATGTGGATGGGAGGCATGTGACCTCTTTTCCTTATCGAACAGTAAGTTGAAAAACCCATTGGAGTACTACAATTTTTGGATTTGTACCATCTCCACATTCTTGTCCATGTTAAGCCAGTGCTGCACAGTTATTTGTTCACATTCAAGAAGCATTAAGGCATCAGTATAAAATTATAAATTAATGTAAGCTCTAAATTCATGTTGTTGGACCAGGGATTTGTGCTTGAGGATGCAACTAGATTTTCTGTAAATGGTGACATTGATGTGCATACAGTTGTTGCTGCTTCTTTGTCTGTCTCACATCCAAGCTTTTCACCTTAGAGACTTCTACACATGTCAGACAAATGGAAAGCTCCACCTTTGCCAGAAGGTCCTGTGGATCTTTTCATTGGGATACTCTTTGCAGGAAACCACTTTGCAAATCAGATGGTTGTCAGAAAGACATGGATGCAGTCTAAACTTGTTAGATAATCAAAACTTGTGGCCCGTTTCTTTGTTGCCTTGGTATGTTGCACTGTACACTACTTTCTGCTAGATTATTTTTTAAAAGAGTTGATAGGGAAATGAAATGATGAAATTAATTGTATCATTGGAATTGCACTGGACATCAATGTAATTAAGAGGAAATATTATGACATAGGGGCATAGGATATCATATATCATCAGAGAATATAATGACCTTCATATGGTGTATAAGATCCAGGACCAAGAGAACATGGAATATTCATCTAAGTCTAATACTAACAAATGGGGAACCTTACTGACAATAACCTTTTTAAATGAACGAATGATAGGTAGAGAGGATTCATAGAATGCCATAGAGAGATTTTCAAACATGCATATTTCTTGCTTCTATACTGGAATGCTTCCTGTCACTTCTTTTTTCTGTTTTTTTAAGTCGTTACAATTCTGTCTATCCTCTAATATTTCCAATTGAGGAGAGGTTGCTGTCATTTAGCTGACATGTTATTACATCAAGTCTAGGCTGCTTACAGAATGCAACTAGCTAATACAACATGCACCTTGTAGTGGGCTGTGGAATGTGTCAGCTTGGGACAATTATAGAGTAATGGGTTCATAACAGGAAGACCTCTCTTTTTGCTTATTGACTAAAATTGAAAACCAACATGCCAAACCTAGTAGGAATTTTGATCATTTTGTATTGTTAACACACTCGAGGAAACTGTTTTTTTGTGACATTGAGTTGTTTTCTACTTTGCAATTGGACTAGAGGCCAAACACTAAATTTTGTCCACCATTACAGAATGCAAGGAAGGAAGTCGATTATTGACACAATCTATGCTAACTGAACACATGGAATTGACCATTAGTTAAAATCTATGTATTTGTCAATCACAGAGTGAGTAATGGGGTCATAACAGGAAGACCTGTTTCTTAGCTTATTGAGTAAAATTGAAAACCAACATGCCAAACCTAGTAGGAATTTTGATCATATTGTATAAGTATTGTTTTTGAGGAAACTGTTTCTTGTGACATTGGGTTGTTTTCAACTTTGCAATTGAACTAGAGACCAAACACTAAATCTCGTCCATCATTATAGAATGCAAGGAAGGAAGTCAACATACAATTCAAGAAGGAAGCATATTTTTATGGTGATATGGTAATTGTGACATTCATGGACAATTATGAGCTCGTAGTTTTGAAGAGTCTTGCAATATGTGATTATGGTGTAAGTGATTTGAAGACTCTTGCACTTAAATGCGTCTTTGGAAACTGCATTCCCAGGCTAGCTGTGAATTATTCTATTGAACTTAGTTGGTGGACTCAAGTCAAGATTAAATAAATTGTGAGAAAGACATCATGAGAGAAATATTACTTATAATCCATTTCTATTGATGTCTTAATGCCAAATCTTGATTAATTCTGGGACAAGATGTTAACATTGATAACACTGACATGCCTAATAGGCATAATTCAAGCACAAAAAAGTTTATGGGAGACCATAAATAAGCATATGCTTAGATGAAGTTTAAAATATATCCATGTTAGGAGCACTATTTGACAAAATATACTGCAGCAGCTGATGATTGAACATGTTGTGTTCATTGGAACCATGGGAATGTATTCAATCAAGCATCCTTATAGATAGTTGTACAGTTATTTAGATTTTTTTTGAAAAATGCAACTTACATTATAGTTATTTAGATTTGTTTTGAAAAATGAAACTTACATTATAGTTATTTAGATTTGTTTTGGAAAATGTAACTTATACTAATGAAACGTATAGAACAAGAATAGGAACATCGGCCTCTACTTAAATGGTAAGAGGAAGATCTGTGAGTTAGATCCTGGTTTTGGGGAGTCTTTTGGGCCACACCCCTCTGGATTACTGGAATGAGAAAGGCCACTGAAACCTTCATCATCCTAGAAAATTACTATCTATGGGATCTTACAAAACATTCTTTGGCTCCACTTCACCCCAACAAAATTCCATCCTTCACGTGCAAAATTGCAATCTCAAAATAACTGTTACAATATCTACAATATATGCAGAATGATGACATGCATCGTTGGGCATTTGTATTTTTTTTTTTTAAACAGCTATAGCCGTTGCATGTATCATTGCTTACATTCACACTTCGGGTTCATCCTGGTCGACTTGATTATGTTGATCAAGTGCTGGTATTGTCTTGTATCACTTTTTAGCAATGTGGAAGTCAATTTTTTTTCTATTTTTATATCATTATTTGACATTTGTTACCTGTTTATTATATAATTGATTGACATGCATACAAAAGTAGATTATAATTGATAGCCTTTTTAAAATGCCAAAGAGTTCATATTTTTCTTCTCAGGTTGAGGCATTATTTGAGTTGATTAAAGGGTTAATCAAGGACATAACTGGAGCACCGTCTATGGATGAGGTGAATCTTTTAGTCTTTCTTATTTACATTTTTGGTTCATTAGATTCTTTTATTAACATATGCTCTTCATTAATGTCTCTGGGGAGAGGTGTTCACTTTTTTCTTACTTTGATCATTGCCAAAACTAATTACACTAGGGACCGCTTGCAAACTGTACTCAATGTAATGACATTCTGCTAATATTATGGTATAGTGACGGCTATAGACATTCTGCTAGTTTGAAATTATGCTTCTCAGAAATTCATAGCCATAAACACTTTTCAGCAAATCAAGATGTCAATAAGGTGCCACTAGACTCCATAATACACTTGTTAAACATAAATAAATTTTAGTATTTTGATTTTCTTTTCAGGTAGGTGCTTATTTAGTTTGACTAGAGGCTGCTGGAGCTTTTGTTGAATCCTTTTTGACAATTATCTATTCTTTGTGCTGCATTGTTCATTGTCTAATAGGTTTCTATAATACATGCTTGTTGATGCAATACATGCAAGACAGGGTCAGGTCATTTAGGGCCAAGTGCTGTCCATTAGATTCAAGTTTTCAACTCAAAATGCATCTATTTGCACAAAACTCCTATAAGTTAAGTCTGAAACCTTCCTAGAAGCTGGACAGCAGCTTGAATATGATAGCTATCAATTAAAAATCCTCTAATAGCTGATGGCTTCCTCAAGTTGGATCACTGTTGTTTCCAAACGCTGATATAGGTCTGCTCAAGGCTCCAAACAATCATTTTCAGGGCTTTTATGACTGCTGTTCACCTCTAGATCAGAGAATATGGCTGCAGTATGATGGTTTAAATGCACCCAGAATTGAAGTTTAGGTTGTTTTACTGCTGTTTCACCCTTTTAGGCACAATTTCTACTTCAAAAGATAATATCAGATCTGTGTACTGCTGTTTTAGGGCATACAATGCACCCATAACTGCCCTAAATAGCTTATAAGTTATAACTGAGAACGAGAGTTCTTATCATTGCTGCTTATGCCTAGAATTGGAATTTAACCTTCAAATTCAGCCCAGATTTAGAAAATAGGGGTGTTTGTGCCTGCTATTGTGGAGAATGCCTTACAATGATGCCCAAAATTCATCTTTTGCAACTCTTATGACCTTAAAAATGATGTATCACTGAATGCATTTCTTTGTCCTGTTAATCCGCCTTTTGGTCATTTGTTGGACATTAATCAAGTTATTTTATTTGAGCTGCTATTGAATGCCTTTACACAGGCCCGCCAACACACCTATGCCTGCAACTAGCTGCCATATAAAAGAAAACCCCTTAGGATAGAAAAAAAT
This sequence comes from Pseudotsuga menziesii, assembly GCA_001517045.1. Taxonomy (NCBI): domain Eukaryota; kingdom Viridiplantae; phylum Streptophyta; class Pinopsida; order Pinales; family Pinaceae; genus Pseudotsuga; species Pseudotsuga menziesii. Next base: position 201,970 of record LPNX010063006.1, on the reverse strand, counting down.
TCTCTAGGCTGTTCACCAGGGGTGCTGGGTTCATCTATCAGTCATGCCACAGTTGCCTTATTCTTCCTTGTAACCAGCATGCCAAATCCTACATGTTGGTCAATCCCTTTTGGGGGTTGAGGCAGGAGCTATGTCAAAGAGAAGGAAGGAATCGTTTCTTGCATTAGAGGAATTTTGGGGTCTAAAATGGGCTTCCTAAGGAAAATAATAAAATAATGGTTAAAATAATAAAATAATAGTTAAAATAATAAAATAATATTGATTAATTTTGGAGGAAGAAAGAAAAAAACTACTTTTTGTGTTCGTATTTTTGACATATCTCCCTGTGTTTTTACTCAAATTTCGATCGGGAGAGCTCGTTGGATGCAGAATTTGATTCCTCATCCAACAAGTACCCACATGGAATACTTTTGATGGACCTCGCTACCCCAAATACAAGAAATACTTGAAAAAATGTGATGATGATGTCATCATCATGTTTTTTCAGGTATTCCATATTTTTGGGGTAGCGGGGTTTGTCAAAAGTATGCTGTGTGGGTACTCGTTGGATGCGGAATCAAATTCCGCATCCAACGAGCTCTCCCGATCGAAATTTGAGTAAACACACAATGAGATATGTCGAAAATACGAACAAAAAAAGTAGTTTTTTTTAATGACAAATATGTCAATTCAACCATTATGGTTGACTTATTTTATTGAAATTCTATTGGTTCTTGAATTCCAACTCACAAAAACTTATTTTGGCACGTTTTCTTATAAGGCCCATTTTAGACCCCAAATTTCCTCTAATGGTCTTCCCTTGCACTATCTCCTCCAGCACGGGAGAATATATTATCCTCCATTTTCCTAAAGTAGAGCTTGGCATATTCTATCGTTAGATAGCAGATTTATCCATCTTTGATTTCTTAGGTTATGTGGGTTTTTATTTTACTGTTTCAATGTCTGTTCTTTTCTTTTGGCTTGGTATGTTGGATAAGGTTCTAATCTTTGATTGTTTTTAAGTGTGCTCTGCAATTCGCATGATACACTCACTGGATTTTGATTTTGGAACAAATGATGCAATCTCTTTAATGATTCTTAGCAGGACGCTGGATATGACTCTAAGCTTATTTTGCTGTTGTTTGGAAATTCATCACAGGAAACTAGAGAGTTCAAAATAGAGTTAGATACACCATTGCGGTATGTTCCATGGTCAAGTGTTGATCCTTACCCACCATTGTCACAAGCTGAACAACAAAGAATGTTGCTCCCCAGATATTTTAATGGCCCAAAACCATTTGAATGTACAGTCCGAGCAGGCGAGATGCTTTACTTGTAAGTCTCCTCAGCCACTTCACTGATTTCTCTGCCTCTGACTCTTTTCTAGAAAAGCAAAATGAGTTGATATTTTGAAAGTCAATCTAGAACAAATTGGTAGTTATGTCAAGATTCCCCAAGACAGGTTTGCAAGTGTAGTCTAGACATGTCTTGGAGCAGATGGACTCTGGAGATTATTTTTATTATTGTAATTGTGAGAAGGAACCAGCAAGGTTTTGATTCTGAGAAGTGGTCATTATATCCACTAGAGACTATATCCACTAGAGACCATCTACCATGAAGTGGTCATTATATCCACTAGAGACTAAACTTTATAAAAATGATAAAATGCATTGACAATCATCTTGGAGCAAAAGCACGCACATACATTGCCAAGCCTGAAGGAGTTCATGCTTTGGTCTATAGGTTGTGTCTCCAAAAACATACTCCCAGATGCAATCTACAGATATTATGAAATTTCCACAACTTTATGTTTTGTGATTTCGGCTTCTAGGCTATAAGCCAATACACATGACCACTTGTATAATTGAACCATTTCACCCATTTTTCTACAAATAATGGAAAGGGTTTCTCTCTTGCGATAATTTTTTGATGACTTACTAGTCATTATGGGTGTCTTTGTAAATTGGAAAGCACTGCCCAATATTTTATTGTGAATGCTGATCATGTATTCCTTAACCTCTTCCTGTTCTGCAACATAAATCTTGTTTTATGAACATAACCTACCACCTACATATGTGCCCAGCCAAGATATACAGATATTGCATAAAATTCCTCATAATGAAGGTGTTAGTCTACCCCCACCACAAATTTGTATACCCTGCCATTTACCTTAGCCAAACTGCATCTTGGTGTCCTTTGAAATCTGGTGCCTTTTATCACTGTTCTCACTTTTGCTGCATCATACCACCTACCATCTGCAACATGAATGCTAGATAGCAATACATAAAATCCATACTTTCCAGGATTTAAGTTGCAAAGATGTTGCAATTCAACTCTCCTACCTCAAAATGACAATGAAATCTAGATGCATCAAACAAGGACCTACACTGCAGGATCATGTTATAATGGCTTCTTTCTTAATAAAGTCTTGAGTCCATCTGAAATGCCTTGCACGACCAAGAAGGTCAACTGTGCAAGCATAGTGCTTCTGGCATGACACTTCTCACTCGTGCTGTATCAATGTTTTTGAAGTATGCCAAAAGGAGGGTTGGAATATTGGTAGAAAAAAATCAGAATAATGAAACATATCAAAAGTTCCTGTTGAGCTTATTAGATTTAAATATTGCTGAAGGGTATGGATGGATATTAATATTCCTATCATCGACCTATGGGGAGTTCATCACAGATTTTATGATTGTTCAAATTGTAACAAAATGGCAGTATAACAAGCAAATACACTGATAAAAGACAAATAATCAACTAGAAACAGTGTATGGTCATTGGTAAATGTGTTACCTATATTAGTGCAAAGGCATCAGAATAATCCACATTGAATTTTTTACCTGTATTTTGTATGCTTTTCATGACTTTGTTGGGATTGTTCCTGGGATCATTCTACAGCAAATTCCACCCATTGTTAACCTAGATCCTGTTTGTCAGCCAATTGAAAACATGTGATTTTAAGGTAGTTCTATAGTTATAAATAAAGACCTCCCTGTCTCATATTCTCAATGTAATAGCTGAATTATTAACTTAGGTAGACTTAGTCATCTTTTATAATAAACCTTAGAAAACTGTTGAATTATTTCCAATTAATCCCAAAATGATGAATCCTTGAGCTTGTTTAGGGGGAATTAATCCCAAAATGATGAATCATCGGTAGGAAACTTGACCACCATATCAATTGCCCTCTTGATAATAGGCTTTATTGTGGACTCACCATTTGCCAACTGAACTACAAAATTGAAGTATGCTTTCGCAGTAGCAATGCCTTCTCTAGACCCACAAGCAATGCATCAAGAATGTGATCACAATGTTCTCTTGATTTTGAATCAGATGAAGGTGACACTAGAGCATTGATGAAAGCAATAGCTGAATCTCTTACTGAATTAGAGACTCCTGTTGAAAAATTACCTACAACTGATTGAGCAGTATATCCTAGCAGCATTTTTTCCAGCCATGAAGCCAAAGAAGATGAATCCATCAATAAGAACTTTTCTTGCAAGGTGTGTTTCAAGTTAATATAACTCGGATCACCTGTTAAAATATTAACAAACAGATGTAGCACCTTCATATTCACTGACTCATTATGGCATCCATCCAAAGCATCAATTAAAGGCAAAAGGTTACCATTGCCTCCAAGAAATTCCTGAAACTTGTTGGATTGGTTCAACATCAATGAGTCCTCAGTGTTCCCCAAATAAAACTTAAGCAAAATGACTTTACTAGGATCCGTTCTCAGGAATTCCACCATATCAGTTGCACTTGTAAGTACATGCTCTTTAATAGATAAGTTAACCTCCTTGCTTGAGGTCATTTCTTTTACCAGGCTTTCCATGTTCTTCAGCAAAAATAGATCACTATACATATAGATCCAATTCCTCTGTTTTTGTTGCCCTGGATTTTGAACCTCTGCTACTGGCTCTTGAATAGGCTATATCTCTATAACTCGGTTTCAAACTGTTACTGGGTATCGATCTTTATTATATGATGCATCCATCCCTGTCTCTACTCCAGCTACCCTTACTTCTCCTGCTATCTTAGCTACCGGTAGTGCCTCTGTCCTTTTCTTTGCGATTGGTGCCTATTCTGTTATAGATAAACTCAAACACAAAGGTCATAAGCACGATAACAAAGGTCAGAATCTCTACCAGCTGAGGACTCAATACCAGTATTAGAATATGACGCACGAGCATAAGAATATTAATCTCGATTACGAACTGTTCCAGCCACCTCTGTCTATGCTACTGCTTGCACCTATGCCTTAGCTTCTTCCATCGCTACTGGCTCTAGAACAACTGCATCCTCAACCGGTGCCATTGGTGCTACTACTGAATTGGTTAGTGCTGCTGAAACGGCTGCTTCTTCAACGGCTTATTTAAATAATTCCATTGACTGATGATGCAAATACGATGGAACTGATCCTACAAATAGGATTGAACAAAATTTTACATTTGTAATTTTTTTTAAAAAACAGTTGTATCCGTCAGAGTTCTAAATCATCACTGAGTTCTAAATTTACATGTTTGTACTGTGTGCATATTGCCATAAATATCCCGCATATGCATAGACATTGAAACTGGTTTCTGTGTTGTTTCTGTTCCTTGTTTTAGATACTTTGTAATGGCTTGCAATTTCACTAATCCATCCATGGAAAACACTGAATTTTCTCATGCATTATTTGTTTATTGTTTGGCCCTAACATGTAAAAGTTTGGAATTTTACTTGAGACATGCAGCTGCAGTGCGGAAAGAGATACAGAGTGAGACTGATAGGGTAGCTGGACATACAAAGAATATTTCCCCTTCACCAATTCATCTTAGCATATATTCTCCACATGGTAGGCATCTCTGGTTCATATTCAAAATTTCACTATAATATCTGGCTTTAATCTCATTGCTTTGGTTTACTGAATATGCTTGAAGGTATTTCAAAGTTTATGCAATCTAATCTTTGATATTCATTTTGTTCATATACCGAATATTAGTGGACTTTGATTCTAAGCTTGTTATTTGTGGCCAGCACCTTCAGTTTCTTTTTTACTTTTACTTCATTTGTTATTTGTGTTTTATTAATCCATTAAACCTAAACCCTAACACTTATAAGCAAGTTGAAGTTGAAGCTTTGTTGCAGAATTTCTGGGAATGATGCATGGCAACTAGTATCTTAGACCAAGATGACTGCCTGTGTTGTTTCTTTCTTTTTTGAACTTGTCACCTTTGCCCCACTTTTCCTTCAGTTTGTTTCACTTGTCCTAGGTTAAGAACCAACCTATCAGTTAAGCACACAAAGTTGCGAATTTGATATGAACAATACACACGATACAAATTTCTGAGGAAAATAATGGTTGTCCACCTTCATTTCTTTCTCTTTCGAACTTTGATCAACTGTTAATTTCTCATTTCTTTCTCTTTAAAGGGTAAGGGGAATTGAGATCAGGTATAGTCTGCCCATTGCAGGTATAGCATCCCCGTCACTATTCCTGAGGTTTGCATTTAAAAAAAAAAAAAACTTATACAAAGCGTGTATACAGCGACAGCCATGCGTGGATACAGAGACGACAAGGCGTGGCTATAGCGACGTCTTATTCCTGGGTTTGCATTTTTTTAAAAAAACCTTATACAGAGCATGGATACAGCGACGGCCAGGCGTGGATATAGCGACGACTTAGACATCTAACGAAAATATAGAACATTGTCACTCTTGCAACGCAAATTAGGGGTCGTCTCTATTGTGACGGAATTGTTTCCACGGAAAAAAAAACACTTAGACATGGCAATATCCATGATTTTCTGTGGATATTGCCACGTTTTGCCGTGGCAAAATTGATCACTTGTACTAGTGTATTAGACCTTTATGAGCATTTACAATATATTACTATGAACTCTCAATTTGCTCTCGGGCTTGGGATAGAATAGTTTAGTTTTAGATTTAGAATTAGACCTGCATTTAGCTTAGGCATCTGCATTTCATTCTTTATCTGAAAATCATATAAATGATGGATTGGGTTGTAACCAGTAAAATATTAAAGAAATTAATCTACGGTAGCTAGAACCGTGAACCAAACGGATTCCCCACACCAAACTGTGGACTATTTTATTGGGATTATTTACCAAGGAGAATCCTTACTGTTTGATACCTTGTATTTTTCTAGGAATTAACAGATTTGCGCTAGAAGGAGGGATTACAGTGCATGGCTAGTGGAGGAAATCCGATTTTTAGAGAATATTACAATGGAACAACATCAGAAAATATTTTCCCTGAAGAGTTTATTCCTTAATTTAAAGAACAAGAACAAGAAAATATAGGTTCTGGTAAAGAAGAATCAAAACGTTTGTATGATGTCATGTTTGAGGAAGTAGATCAGTTTAGGAAACATACAATATCCTACGTCAATAAGCTTGGGGGGTTGAAAGTTATCCCTTCTTTACCTAGAAAGAAAGTTTCCAAGAAAGTTCACTAAGGATCAATTCTTCTGGAAAATTTTGAAGAACTAGTAGATCTATCTATCCAAGAAATTGTTCATCCTCTTGAACAATTAGATATAGAATACACTGCAACTTCTATGCTCAGTCAATCTACACAATAGTCTCCACCTCGAATCATGGTTTTTGTTAATAAACTGGCATGGAGAGTAAGAACGCCACTCAACCTAGCTCCTCCATTGCATGGTTTATCTAAGCACCCAGAAATGGTATTACCAAAATTTGGTCCAGGAAAGGGTGTTTTTGCAGAAGATCACTTAAAAATTTATTATATCGCTTTAAATATTTTAAATGTTGACCATGAATATGTTGTTTGCAGAATTTTTCCATATACTTTTGAACCTAAATCATCTTCATGGTACTTTACTTTGTAAGCTAATTCAATAGTATATTGGGATGGTTTTGAAAAGGCATTGTTAGATCAATTTTGCAACCATAAAACTTTATCCACTCTCATGAAAGAATTATTGCCTATGAGGATGGAAAAGAAAGAAAAGGTCCAATAATTTAATAAGAGATTCACCACTCTATTGAATAGATTCAGTGCTACAACGAAGGCAACTGATGAATATCTAATAGAATATTATACTACAGCACTTGATCCATCAATAGCAATGTTTGTGAAAAGGGTTGTTAAATTTACATTAGTAGAAAACTATGAAGAAGCCAAGAAAGTAGAGGCAGATCTGGATAGTATAGAAACACATACTCTAGAAACTGATTTGAAACATACCACGAGCAAAAGGATTTTGTTATTCACTAAGCCCAAAGAAGAACACTCTAATGAGCTAGAAAATGTAGTGAAAATGGTGCATAAATTATCAAACAAAATAGTAGACCTGGAAAAGGAGAAGGGAGCTAGTTCTTATAAAAATCCATTCAACCCTTATGACAAAAAAAGGAAGAGAGTGGGAACCCCAACCACCTATGCATAATTCTACTGTTTTAAATTTTAATGAAGTAGGCATGGATAACTTCTGTAATTTTCAACAAGATCCTCACTCTTAAAAGAGTTGTCCACAATGGGTTAATTCAATGACTCTAGTTACGAATAAGTTGTTAGATACCCAACTGGAAGATCTTGAAGAAGAGAAATCCCAAACTAATGAGGAAGAAAAAACAAACGAAGAAACCACTATGGTATTATGGGATTGGGCACCTACTTTGGGGCTTAGTGAAGATGAACCTATTGAGGAAATTGAAATGTCATCAGTTAATGTCACAACTAGAACTAAAGGGACAATCAAAGAAAACATGAATAAAATTCTCAATACTACTCAAACAACACCTAAGCCTAATCTGGTAAATATAAAAGAGGTAATCCCAATAGTTAACAAGCCAATGAAAATAGTGATAAATAAAATAGAGAGCACTAAGAAGAGTTTGGTAGAACCTGGCATGGGCTATAACATTGTAGAAGACATTAGGAAAACAAAAGAAAATATTTCTCTATTTGAACTATGTAATTTGCTTCATTAAAGAAGGAAAATTCTAGAATCTTTTGACCCACATCCCAGCAGTAGGCCAACAACCATTCAATCTGATGATGAAGTAAATGAAGCAAGCATTGGAGGAAAGTCTAAATCTCATACTTTTCCCTTTCTGCTGTCATTTGAAATTTTTAATCAGAATGTGCATAACTGCTTGGTAGATTATGTAGCTTCAACCAATGTCGTGCCGCTCTGAATTTTCAAAAATATTAATGGCCAACCCATACTATATCCATCTTAGATAATTCAACTTGACAGATATGTTGTTAAATTCAAAGGGGAAATGAAAGATGTTTTGATTCGCTTGTCTATAGATCCCAAAGTCTGCCAATTTATAGATATTATGGTGGTTGATATACCAAAAGCTTATGGATTAATTTTAAGTAGGGACTCATCAACGAAACTAAATGATTACTTTGCAATAGATTGGTCTCACATGTGGCTACCACACAACAATAGTCAAAACCAGATTAAGATACTGAGGGAGCCACACATGAAACTTAATGTAACTCAGTTAGAGGGGAAGAATGAACCCGTGTACTTCTCATCTCCAGTTTTGGGTAATTATTTTTTGGATCTTGAACCAGGAAATTATCAAGCCAAACAAGCCATTCATGAATCAGATAGGAAGTTTGGTCTTCTTCAATTCTCATGGGATGATCATATTGATTGTAATATGGTAAACTTAGTGACTAAGATAGGAGATGATTCTAACTAGGTATAGTTAGAATATATACTTTGGTGTATATATTTTGATGGTTCCAAAACCCAAGAGGGATCAGGGGAAGGTTGCATCTTGATTGATCCAGATGAGAATAAACATTTTCTCTCTTGTAGACTAGAGTTCGAGTTCACAAATAATACTCCTGAGTATGAATCTCTAGTTCTAGTCCCGAATAAAGCTATGGAACTTAATGTTAAAATTTAAAAGTTTTTGGTGATTCTGAGATAGTTTCCAAACAAGTAAGAAACACCATTCATTGTTTATCTCCACATCTTAAAGGATACCAGTCTGAGGTATGAAATTTGATTATCCACTTCAATGCTTTCAATTTAAATGAAGTACCTAGATTGCAAAATGTTGCAGCTGATTTATTAGCTACTTATGCATCTATATTAGTACCAACTAATAATAAGTGTTCTATTCCATTTATTTTCAGGACATGAGTACCTGGAAATGTTACAAATATGTGGGTATTCGATGACAATGAATAGATTATCAATTTTTTGATGAATAAAGAGTATTTTAAAGAATCAATAATTGATGAAGAAGAACATTTGTTAGGTTTACAAAATGAAGACACAGTTAAAGGAAATTTCATGCCTAAAGCAGCAAGAACCCTCGAAGGGATGTTTGATTTGTAGAGTAAATTTTGGAAACTAGCCAATGTGAAGATGAACAATTCATCAATACACCATGAGCTGGTCAATCTAGGATTAGAAGCTGAACCCAAATATGTCAATTTGGGTAAATGTTTCTCACGTGGAGAAATATGTAAGTTTATCAAAAAAATTTACCAATACAAATAAATCTTCGTGTGGACATATGAAGATATGAATACTTATGACACTCGCATTATACAACACATGATTCCCATCATAATAGGGGTAAAACCGTTTCAGCAAAAACTTAGAAAGATGCACCCAAAGTTAGAACCTCTGATCCATAACGAAGTAAAGAAGTTACTAGATGCAAAGATCATATTCAAGGATCGACATTCTGAATGGGTGGAAAATCTATTCCAGGTGAGAAAAAAGTCAGGAGAGATAAGGTTGTGTGTTGATTTCAGGAACTCAAACACAACATCAAATAAAGATAACTATCATGTTCCACCCATGGAACAAATTTTACAAATGGTTTCAGTCTCAGAAATTTTCTCCCTATTAGATGGATTTTAAGGCTATAATCATGTATTAGTGGTCAAACCAAAGCGATTAAAGACAACATTTTGTACAAAGTGTAGAACATTCGCTTATAGAAGAATTCCTTTTGGCCTCATGAACGTCGGAGACACATTTCAAAGGGTGATGGAAATTGCATTCAAAGGTTTGAGAGGCCACTATGTAGTAGTGTATTTAGATGATGCAATAGTTTTCTCCAAGAGAAGAGAAGACTAATGTTTTCACTTAAAACCGATTTTTTACCATTGTAGAAAATAAGGTGTATCTCTAAACCCAAAGAAAAACATCTTCGCAGTTCTTGAAGAAAATTGTTAGTACGCATCATATCAAAGAAGAGAATCTCAATATATCAAGAGAGAGTTGAGGCTATTACTCAAATTCCCATGCCCCATAATACAAAAGTTATGAAATCGTTTATCGACACGATAAACTTTGTTCGGAGTTTTTTCCCTGATTTTGCTCAAATTCTGAAACCTTTGCAACAAATGGTGAAGCAAAGAGTATAGTTTAAGTGGACTGACAGTGAGAAAGTTTCCTTTAAAGATATCAAAACAAAAATATCTCAAGCACCTTCATTGAGGAGTCCAAACTTTGAGAAGGATTTTATTTTATATACCTTTGCTTTAGACAACTCTCTCACAGTAGTGCTCACGCAAAAACGAGAATTGGGAGACGAATACCCAATATCATTCATGAGCACTAGATTACAAGGGGATGAATTGAATTAACCAGTTGTGGAAAAACAAGCATATGAAGTCTTCAAGGACACAAAACAATTCAGACCCTATATTCTAAAAAATAGAACAAAAGTTTTAGTGCCTTGCTCGACTGTTAGGTCTCTTTTTGTGCAGAAAGAATTGGGTGAGCGAAGAGAGAATTGGGTGACTGGCCTGCAAGAGTATGAAATAGAATTCAAACCAACCACCATCATCAAATGTCAAGGGCTATGAAAGTTGATAACAGAAAATGACACTGATAAATATTCTGAGTGGAAGAATGAAGCTGAAGTGAACTTTATTGATGTGTGTCCTATCTTTAGTGCTCTCGAGTCTTGGTACAGATCTATCTGGTGTACTATCTTCAACAAGAATAAATACTAGAGAATTGGAACCCCAAGAAGAGGAGGGAACTTCATTTGAATTCATCCTCCTATCAAATAATGGATGGAGTGTTTTTCAGAAGAAAAAAAAATATGATGGAGTTTTTCTGAGATGTCTGGAGAGCGAGGATGCCTCTAAGATTGTCAAATAATTGCATGATGGACCTGCAAGAGGACATTATTTGGGAGATACCATAACTCATAAGATACTCAGAGTTGGATATTACTGGCCAACTTTTTTTAAAGATACCCATTCCTATGCAAGAAAATGTGATGTATGTTAGAGAAATGGTAGCAAACTGTCAAAAGGAGTGGGACCTCTACAACCTGTCACTATTTCATAGCCATTCGAACAATGGGGCATATATGTTATTAGGGAAATCAATCCTAATTCTTCATTACAACATCAGTATATCCTCATAGAAACATATTATTTCACCCAATGGGTGGAAGTGATTCCATTGCACAAAGGGAATGAACATGAGGTCATCATCTTCCTACAAGAGAATATAATGACCAGGTTTGAAGTTCCAATTTGCTTTGTTTTTTATAATGCATCTTATTTATCATCTATTAAAAGAACTGGCTTTTATTATGAAAAGGGAATTAATCTATATTACTCAATAAATTATTATCCTAGGAAAAATGGTTTAGTAGAATCAACAAATAAGAACCTTATTTGAATTCTAAAGAAAACCATTATTGAAAATCACAGAAATTGGCACTTAGCCCTTCCAAATGTACTATAGGTAGACAGGGTCACTCTAAAGAATTCCTTCGGAGTGTCTCCCTATACTCTGGTATATGGAAGATAATCTGTTCCCCCCCAAACATTTTTCTTCCCTCTTCGCAGCTAGCTCAAGCCTCAAGGGGTTCTAGTAGCAAAGTTTTACAAGCACGAATTGACACTTTGTTAAAACTGGAGGAATTGAGGAAAAAGTATAAAGATAATTTCAATCAACATCAAGTTATCATCAAAAGATGGTTCGACAAAATAAAATCTTGTAAAAAAAGATTTGATGAAGGAGGCCTAGTTCTGAAATGGGATAATTTGCATACAAAAAAGGGAAAACACACAAAGTTCCAACATTTATGGATTGTCCCTTATTTAATCACTAAAAATTTAGGCCCCGCAACTTACAAATTGAAAGATTTACAAGGACAGGAAGAAGGTCTTCCTGTAAATGCTCTGTGCCTCAAACATTACTTTTCCTAGGATCTAGAAACGTTTGTACATAAATAAACTTTCTTTTATTGATTTTGTTTCACAGTTTGTTTACTTTCCTATTTGTTTCACCTTATTTCAAAGCCTTAGTTTGTTTGATTTTAAATAGACTAGCTCAATTTTTGGTGCTTGAAAGTATAGGCATTTGATTAAACTCAAAATCGTTGTATGTCAAGAATTTCTTATGGGAAAGAGAAAATGGTAAAGTTCGATCATAGTGAGATTCTTTAACTATTGACGTCTATAGAAAGGGAAGCTAGAATTCAAGCCCACATTTGAATGATTATAACCCATGTGAAATAACCAAAAATCATGAGTTCTGGAGTACTATCTTGGGGTTTCATCCATTCTCACATTAATACCTGTCTCAAGAATCATATCATGATGGACCCATGGAAAGGAAGCAGGTATGATGGATGTATGGTATTCAAAATGATCCCATTTCTACAAATCAAAAAGGCCAAAAGGCTTAGATTGAAAAGTCAAATTTTCTGAAATATCCAGTCTTTAATGAAATAAGTGATGCTGAAGAAATAAATCAGTAGACCTAAAGGGCTCTCAAAACAACAAATATCAGAAAGGTTCTTCTCTGTCCATGAGCGTGACGAGAAATTTTTTTTGTCACTCACACAAAAGGACATTGTGGATGGAAGAACCTGTACCAAAGTATCAAAGAAAAAGAAGCAATCAAGGAAGATTCAAAAGACTTTTTCAGTCATAAAGAAAGAATCAAAAGAATGCTTATAGCATGGGAATGAGGAACAAATGAATTCATATGTCTTACTCTGTTACGATCCTATGGAGTCTTATTTGGTGGTGACTTTAAGACATGGGATAAAATGAACTTCATACTCTACCCATAGGAGATTTATCAAGAGAATGAACTCTTGGTTTTCTTACCCCCAAAGGAATGATATCAAATGTGATGCTTGAAGGTTGCATTCCCGAACAAATCAATTTAAAGAAGTCTTGGGAAATACATGTAAGTGATCATTGAAGAATCACAATACAGTACCATGTGGCAATCTTGTTGTTCAAAGAAGGTTTTTTCATAGATCTATTTTCACCAGCTAGTCGCCAATTGTTTCTGTTGCAACTGCTTCCCCAAATTCTTTACATTTTAGGGCCCCTCCTTACATTTTTATTATTTACACTTGTTTCCCAACTCATATTTATCCTCCCTACATACTTAGCCTTTCATAGAAGCTCGAGAAAAAAATATTTTTCCTAAGCCTTAAGTGTTATTTTGGTAAAAAATACTTAGGTGGGACCTTGGAAACAAGCCTTTCAAGAAAATACGCTTTTGATTTAAGATCAATGGCTAAGAATCACTCCAACCTAGATCAATGGTCGAGAAGAGAGGAAGACGAAAAGAAAAAGTGGAACGATTAAAGTTAACCTTTGAAAAAAGTTGAAAACCCGTGTTCCACTTTCCGAAGTCTGCGATACGCAGGATTGTCGACTACGGACGAATCTGCAAAGATACAATGACCAAAAAATGGCAAGAGCGAAAGGGAAGAATATTTCCGCAAAGATTGATGGTCAGGAAAAAGAGGAAGCAAAAAAGTCAAGTTTAGTTTGTGAAAAGGTTAGAGTTCCATTTTCCTCTTTCCGTGATCTACGATCTAACAAATAAGGATGAATCCGCACAAATCAACTATACATGGAAATAGAGGAAGCATAAAAGTGGAGGCAGAGAAGATCAAGTATCGATTGTGAAAAGTTAAAGTTCTGTTTTCCATTTTCCGCAGTTCCGGATCCTATGGCTCATAAGTTTTCCATTCAAATCAACGGCTTAAAAAATTGGAAAAGAAAAGTCCGGAAGCAGAAAGTTAGGTTTGAACTTTGTGAAAGATTGATTTTCTATTTTCCAATTTCTTCCTTTTAGAAGTTCGGAAGAGGAACTGTGGAAGTGGAAATTTAGCGTTTAAAGTTTGTGAAAATTTGAAAGTCCACTTTCCAATTCCTGATTTACGGAAGGGCAGAGGTGGAAAGGCGAAAGCAAAAAGTTTAAATTTTAAACTCCGAAACAAGTTGATATTCTAATTCCCGATTTCTACAGCCCATAGTTTAATCTTGGATCTATGGTCGAGAAGGCTTCCGCGAAGATCGACGATTCAGAAAAGAAGAAGAAAGCGGAAGGTGAAAACACCTAAATTTGGTTACGAAAAGTTAGAGTTCCTTATTTCCACTTTCCACCAGATCAACGACCTGGAAGGAAGTAGAAAAGTGGAAAGGAAGAAAGAGGAAAGAGTTGTCAGATCTGCATGATCTAACAGATCAAATTAAACCTGATCCATCCTTGAGATGATCTGAGCTGTTCGTTCTCTGTTTTTTTTTTACTGTGCACCATTGGTGAAATTGAGAATTTTCCTCTCGAAGTTTAAATTAGATAAAATTTCTTGCATGACAGTGCATTGGTCATTATATTTTTAATAATTTCATATCATTAAATTGAAGATACTGTCAATTATTATCGTCTTCGGATCATATATATCTCTCATAATTTTTCTTTATATTCATAGGTATCATGGTTCACCAAGTTAGGATAGGCGATTGTGAAATCAACAAAGGCTACATCAATCAACAGTTCATATGAAGATATGGTTATATCAATGGATATGAGCTATTTCGCTGGGAAAGCTAATGCACTCAAAGTTGGATGGTGCTCGGGCGATGATAAACATGCTTAAATTACGTGCCCCCTCCCTATTGGATATCACGCTCAATGATTGAAAGTACAAAAGTTACTTTTTTAGAAGTGCGATGGTTAAATGGCCCGCATATGTCGACGGTCAGGATTTGGGTAAAGGAGATCTACGGTGGGTGTGCATTTCATAGCTAAAACATGCACGGAATATGGAATTTTTCGGGGATGGGAAATCCTATATACCCCTCACTTGTGAATAGTGGGGATCTAGGTGATTTTTTATCTACGACCCACATCAATTTTGTAGTGAAAACAAGAAAGAAGTTAATCAAGATGAGGGACGGCGAAATTGGGTAAACATGTGTAATTTTTATTGGTTTTATGAAACCGTTTGTATTCATCTAGGTGGGAAAATAAGAAGCTTGGGAATATCCTAGGTGACTATAGAAGTAGTATAAATATGGGTAGAGAGCACCAGAGAGGGACGTTTTTTGCCTAGTAAAAGGAACACTGGATTGTTTTGTAAAAGAGCTACCTCTTTGCTAATAAGAATGATATTTTTTCTAGAACAAAGGGCCTACGCAGAGATTTAATCAGAATGTGTGGAATGCATACTGTAAAACTATTTCTTCTTTCTTTTGTACATCATATAGTGAGATTTTTCTAACCTCCTAGAACTATTTCCTTTGTCATGAATGTCTGTTGTTTCTATAAATGTCTGTGTTGACAGGGTAATAAATGGTTTAATTATATTAAAGCTACCTCTGGTATTATTTCTGCTGCGAATGAGATTATTGTGTTGGTATGGCTATCTGTTCGACCTTTATGAGCATTTATAGTGTATTACTCTGAACTATGAGCATTTATAGTGTATTACTATGAACTCTCAATTCGCTCCCGGACCTGGGATATAATAGTTTAGTTTTAGATTTATAATTAGACCTACATTTAGCTTAAGCATCTGCATTTAATTCTTTAAACGAAAATCATATAAACGGTGTACTGGGCTGTAGCCAATAAAATATTAAAGAACTTAATGTATGATGTCCAGAATCGTAAACAAGACAGATTCCCCACACCAAAAGGTGGACTGTCTGATTGGGATTGTTTACCGGGGAGAATACTTACTGTTTGGTACCTGGGATTTTTCCAGGAATCAACAGATTCTTTGTGTATTATTGGTAACCTTGCAATCTGATTGATTACAACATATATTTGGACTACTCCACACTCTATTTATAAATGGTGCTAGATATTTTATTACTTTTATATATGCTTATTCTAGAAGAGCGTGGGTGTATTTCTAAAAATAAGTCATAATCCTTTAATAAATTTATAGGTTCCAAGGCACAAGTAAAGAAAAGTTTGGGCAAGTTTATTTTATGTCTCAAATATGATAATGGAGGAGAATATTGCTTTAAGGAACTTGACAAATTTTCTATGCAAGACATAATTAAGCATCAAAGTCTGTTGCATATAAGCAAAAAAAAATGGTGTGACTACATGGATGAATCACACAATCATGGAACATGCAAGAAGCATGCTCAATGTAATTGAATTGGATAATGCATTTTGGGTAGGGGTAGTTAATAGAATGATGCATCCGTTTAATAGATCATATACACTACATTGGATTTAAAATATTCCATAGGAGATTTGGAATGGTAAGATAGTTGATTATTCTCATTTGTGTATTTTTTGTTGTGATTCATTTGCCTATGTTCCTAAAGAAAAGTGGTCCAAGATTGACACAAAGTCAGGGGAATATTCCTTTCTCGGTTATGATAATGCAATAAATGGGTATAGATTGTGGGATCCTATTGAACATAAGATAATTGTTAGTTGGGATGTTATTTTAAATGAAAAATCCCTACAGAGAAAGGAGTTACAACAAACACCTGAGATTGTAAGAGTTAAAGTAGAAATGAGTGAAGATGAAAATGAATTTTTTGATAAACATGAAGAACAATAAGTTCAACAAACACAATAAAAGATGTATTCTACATGTCTCAAGATATGTTCATAAAGGTATTAGACTCCTAATTTTTAGTGTTATTTTTCTTTGTTAACTGATGACAATGAACCTATTTAATTTCATAAAGCTAGAGAATCTGAGAATCCAAATTATGCATTTGGTTGTTGATGCTAATTGTGGTATGAGGCACTCTCCCCAGCCCCTCAGTTATGTGCTCCATGGCGCTCCCTAAGTTATGTGCTCGATGGAATTCCCTTAGTTATGTATTATATATGTAATTATGTACCATAATATATGTTAGAAATACACAATGGTTAAGCTCTTAATAAAGAAATACACTAGATGAATAAATGAAGGAATTAAACAAGAATGAAACATGGGAACTTGAGAATCTCCCACCGTAAATAAATTTGTTGGAAATAAGCGGGTGTGTAAAGTAGAGAAGAACAATGATGGGTTGTTGGAAAGTTTTATATCTTGGTATTTATGTGCATAATCCATGTATATATTGTAATGAAACCTTCTCTTCAGTTGTGAATATTAATACTATATGGGCTTTACTTGCACTTGTAGCAACACATGTTTTAGAGTTGGAACAAGTCAAAGTAAAAATATTTTCTAACATGGTGATCTTGATAAATATAGCCTACAATGTACAAAGTGGTCTACAATTTACATATATATCCAATGGGTTATAGGAATGCATGTCTCCATAATACGTTCATGGTTAGGTTCAACCATCTTGCATATCCTTAGTTGACCTCTCCATTTTGATTTATGTGAATTGTATCCAAGCTACTATCACCAAATGACTATACTAAAAAGATATATATTCATGAATGAAATCCCTATATATAATTTAATCATTGTAGTTTTTCACTTAAAAAATTCCCAATAGAACCATGTCAACAATCTACCTTGTGAGATTTCCATCTTAGTATGGACACACCTACTTATTTTTTGTTTAGGGTGCATTGCATTTGATAGTATGACACATTCTCTCCATTACAATGTGGTGTAATTACAACATATACATCACTTGTAGAGACAAAGTTCAAACTATTAATTAATATTAATAATTAATAATTTTAATTAATTTATAATGATCTCATTAATCAAATCATGTTTACCTTCCTTGTCAGCACCATAAATTCAATCACAATATAGTGAAAACATGGCCTATTAAGTATGCATCTCTTTCCATCTCAGAATTGGATGTGGCCACTTTGGATTTAGAGACATATTCTCATGGTTTCACATATCCATTATTTTCACAATTATCAAATGGACATCCCTCTACATCAATGCAAAATCCACAAAAACATGTGAGCTTTCTTGTCTCAATGGAAAATATGTCTTTGATTTCTTTAATTTGAACCTTGCTAGTCCATTTCACAAAATTCTATAAACTTGTCATAATAGAGATAAAATTCAACATGGTGTCAACAACTATCATGAATTTTGTTAGGCCTAAGATACCATGGTTTCAATTTATTAAACATGCTAAATAAAATATTTAACCCTGATTGCTTTCTTGAAGTTCCTCAAATAGTTTAGCTTGCAACATCTCTAGAATGTATTTATTATGCTCATCATACATGTTTATAGATAAGCATTGGACCACAAAAAATGATTTTGATCTAGTATAGCATGAGAGTAAGTTTCCAAATAATCTACCGCTTCATGTCTAATGTCCTTCGAAAGTCTATCTTGGAAGGGATCGCTGTAAATAAGATCCCAACAAGCAATTTCATTGTTTTTTTTTTTGCAGGCCCTAAATTCTGTATGTTTCTATTATGATCTTCTTGAAACATGAAGTAGTTTTGACATCGTTGCCATAATTTGACTTTTTGAATTTCATGGTATGACAACAACAATTGTAAATTCCCTACTAGTATTTTGGATATTGCGTTGTCATGATTTTTCAAATGAAGAGAATGTTTTTGGTACATTTTTTGACATATTTTGATGTGTTTTTGTGTGTTTAGCATCTTGAAAACTCAAAAAAAATATTTGTTGTTTTATTTTATTTTTTAGGTTTTATGAGTACATGTAGGATTTAAACATGCGTAATCACTTTTTTTTCTAAAAAAATGACTTAATTATGTTACTAACATGTTCTTTAATTTTTTGATTATGGATCAATCCTTAAATTGTTCTCTTATGTTTGCATCTAAACTTTCTCAAAAGTTTCCATCCCTTTCAACACTAGTACAACTTTTAAATACTATTGAAACCCTATACGTGATAGGATCCTATGGAGGTTCGTTAGATTCTATCCCTGCATACTCCAATAAATTTATCAATGCCATGTTATAAAGTTTCAAAGACCGTGACCTCTCAATTTATCTACAATTCAAGTAAATTGGACTACATTGGTTTTGAACGTAAAAAAGAACTAGCCTAATGACAAAATACATTTAAATGATTATAAAGAAAATAAATAAGCAATGTATAAGGGTATGTGCCAGTTTATGGAGGTGTACATACCATACCCATTTTGGTTTTCAACCTATGACCTCCAAGGAAGAAACATATGTTGTTAATATTGAAGTGTGACTTAAATGTTTTTTATCATTCCCATGCAATGTTAAATGTGAATGTGAATACTCAATGCATAGACGACGAGTGGAAAATGTTGAATTGAATCAGTATAACGACAAATACCTGTGCCACTATGGCCTCATGATTACAAAAGGATATATTCAGAGACCTCCCATTTCCATTGTTCCATATTGTCAATCATCACCATGATAATGTGTCACAAGGTCAACAAATTCCTAAGGGAGGTGGTAAAAAAAATAAAACCGTAAACATTTACCATGAACCAAATTTCATATGCCCTCTATGGCTATGTTTCCAAAGTCCATTGCTATGTGATCATTACAAAACAAACATTGAGGGAAGTTTTCAATTAATGAACACAACTTTTGGTTTAGCCATAATTTATGTCCATTCATGTCCAAATATTTCACGAGTCTTGGTGTAATGAATGCTTCTAGGTATATAAACTCAATTCTATTGTTGTCTAGAAATATATTCTCCATATTTGATTGGGACTTGATCTTGTTGTTCTCTTTATCCTCTTCATGGGGAGGATAACGTAGGATAAGAAGGCTTCATAGATGTGTTATATATTGCCCTCTTTCAATTCTTTGGTATATACCTTGCGTGACATCTCTTTCAGTCTCTCTTTGCTTAAGTCATCACAACTATGATGATTTATGAATGCTACTCAAACTTTTTTTAGTACATAAAACCAAGTGATTCCTTACTTTTTTTTAAGGTATGGCTAAAGTTTATCCATGCATATTTATCCATGAAATAAAAAGGATCTTTTATAAATGAGTTAAAAATTAATTTGCTTCCTTTATCAAGTACAGACAACATAGAAGACCTATATTATAATTTTACTACAACCCTCTCTTATTCCATTAACAAGTTCTCAATTGAAGTTTCGAGTAATAAAAAGAATAAAAAAACCAACCCTTGGTATGATACTGATTGTAAAAATGCGAGAAGAGAGATTAGGGAAGCTCTTGATGATTCTCTTAAAATTAACAAGATAAAAATATACAAAGCCCTTACTAAAAGAAAAAAAATGCAGTATATTCACAAAAGGCAAGACAACCTCTTACACCTCTCTAAGACGGCTCCTAAGAAATTCTGGAGGTAGATTCTAACTAGAAAAACTAAAGATAATAATAAAATTTCTTTGCACGACTGGAATTCCTATCTTCAAAAGATTTATGACTCCCCGCATGTCATAGACAACTTTGAAACCCTTCTCACAACGAAAGAAGTTTTCTCTTTAGAAGACATAGATTGTGGGGTTAAGCGTTTAGCAAATAGAAAAGCTAAGGACATTGAAGGTTACCAGGCAGAGATCTTAAAAATTGGAGGTCCCGTCCTCATCCCTCACATCCACAAGCTTTTTAATCAAGCAGTCAAGCAAGGGTTCCCTAAGCCTTGGACTCAAAGCCTCATTATCCCTATTTTTACAAGCGGGGATACAAATAACCCCTCAAATTATCGGACTATTATGATTAGCCCCCTCTTAGCCAAGTTGTATGGTATTATTTTGGAAAAGAAGATCAGCATTTGGCTTGAAAGTGAAGGTAAGCGGGCTAAAGGTCAAGCAGGCTTTAGAAGGCATCACTCAACAATGGACCACCTTATTACGCTTAGGATCATTATGGAGGAGTGCCGCAATGACAAATCCGATCTCTTTTGCTGCTTTGTGGACTTTAGAAAGGCTTTCGATACGGTACCTAGAAATAACCTTTGGAATAGGTTAGAAGAGCTTAAGGTTCCTTTCGAGCTAAGAGCTGCTGCGATAAGGATCTATGAGAATGTAATTGCCAAGTTTAAAAGCAATGAGGGGTGGTCGAAAGATATTAAGTGTAATATCAGAGTTAAACAAGGTTGCCCCCTCTCCCCTACCCTTTTCGGCATGTACATTGATAAGTTAGAGGGTTGTTTAGAAGAAGCGGGCTGTGCTGGTACGATCTTAGCTGGAATAGTCATCATCCTTCTTCTTTATGCTGACGATATTGTCCTTCTGGCAAGATGTTCTTTTGATCTTGATAGACAACTTCCTCTTCTTAGAGATTTCTGCTCTACAATGGGTATGACTATTAACACTGACAGAACAAAAGTTATGATTATCAAATCCAAGAAGGACACATACACTAATTTTGTGTATGACAATAGCAACTTGGAGGAAGTGTCTTCTTACAAATACCTAGGAATTGATATTCATCATAAGCTCAACTGGAACTATAGCATTGAGAAAAGGATTAACGCAGGGTGGAAAGCTTACTTTGGTCTTGAAAATAACTGTAAAGCTGCAAACCTCGTGATGTGGGATAAAAAGAAGCTCCTCTTTGAAACTCTAGTCACTCTTGTTATCTTGTATGGGTGTGAGGTTTGGGGTTGCAGCATCTCTAGAGAATCTTGGAGAAAGATTGAGCAAATCCAGAAGCGTTTTATAACTTACAACCTCAGAATAAAAAACAATACACCCTATCCTATTCTCCTTATAGAAGTGGGTCTTTCCCCCATCGAGAGCCTAGCCATGACTAGACTCCTATTGTACAAGAACAAAATCAATAACATGGGAGACCATAGACTCCCTAAGTTAGCTTTAAACTCCAGCCAAAATCACCTAAGGCTCAAGCGTGGATGGTATAAAGATACCAGGTATTGGTTAAATCACTGGAAGATCGATGAAAATGTTGCATTGCAAAATATTAATAACATTAAAAGTACTATTTCTTCTAAGTTTAAAGAAAAATTGTGGTGTGAGAAAGATTTAGAGGCCAAAAGAAAATTAAGATATTATAAGGAGGTCATCAACCCTACTCTTGAAGATCAAAACTATCTCTCTGTTCTAATCAGTCCTAAGAAAAAAATTAATATAGCTAAGATAAGAACGAACTCGCATGAGCTCCACAACGAAACTGGTCGTTGGACAGTCCCTAAAACTCCTTGGGTAGAAAGGCTCTGCCACCTTTGTGAGAGTAAGAACATTGAAGATGAAAATCACTTCCTCTTAGAGTGCCCTGCATACACCCACATTAGATCCCAGTTTCATAATCTTTGTTGCAATACCGACATTCCTAGCCTTTTAGCTTGTCAAAATTATAGTAAGCTCGGGACGCTTCTCTCCAAGCTCTTTGAGCATAGAAATATAACTTTAAAACAAACTAATTAATTTTCTTCTTCAGGGTCCGATAGACCAAATTTTGGTCTCAGAGGACGTTAACCATCATCATCATCATCATCAATTTGATAATAAATTAATTTTTTTAACCCAACATGTCACCTTGGTATTCCACCCCCTAATCATGGACCCAACTACCATCCAATCCGGTTAGACCATCATCCTTTACTTATAAACAAAATTATTTATGATAGTGTTGTCTTTTAAAAAAATTAAAAATATTAATAAAAAACAACTAATATTTAGTTAATTTGTTTTTTTTTTAAATAAGGATTTTTGAATTAAAATAAAATTAGATGTATTTAATAATATTATATATATATAACCACTTGAACTTAGAAGTTCATACAATATGTATGATAGAAGTTTGATATACGGATGTGTGTATATATATATAACCACTTGTACTTAGAAGTTCATACAATAGGTCCCATAGAAGTTTGATATGCCTATATTTGTATAGTTTGATATGCGTATATTGGTATCATGGATCAACGAATAAGCTGTCTTGTGTATTTGTCTTTGTTTCAGCGGTAAGCAGGGTTGGAATTTCAAATGGCGGACACCCGTCAAAATTGCAAGTAACAATCAAAAAACATTTTCTGTATTCTAAGCCAGATTTTGACGGTCTCCGAAAACTCTTAGCCGAATTTGACGGGAAAATTGGCCCTGACGGGCATTTACCCGTCAAATTCCATCCCTGGCGGTAAGTGTGAGTTCGATGCCGGTACGAAGGCATCTACCGACTGCTATTGTACATTTTCCATCCATAATGATTGCAAATGGAGAAAAAACAAAAAACATTTGGCTCAGAGGTTGACGAGAATCGAATTTAGTAACGCACTAATCGAATTTAGTAACGCACTAATTTTTTTATGTTGGTCTCGCTCATTTTTTCAACCATGATTAGTGGTCTTATTCATTAAAATAAAGAAAGCGTTTTTTCAATTATTTGCTGCTGATAACATAGTCAGCCATTATTAGTTGTCTTATTCATTAAAATAAAGAAAGCGTTTTTTCAAATATTTCCGGCTGATAGCATAGTCAACCATCATTAGGTGGTCTCATTCATTCTAAGGATAAGGGCAGCGGTATATAAATGGTGGACGATAGATATATTTAAGTCGGTGGACGTTTAGGGAAGATATTCACCATGTGGAAACGTTGGGAGGATAGACTAAGATGGAGACTTTCAATTATCATCATTACTTGTATTGTCATGGTTCCCTGTACCACCAACGTTAATTGTTATTTCAGTTGGCCTCTTGTATGAGAGTTAGTTTGGTCAAGTTTTCCTTTTATTTTCATCATGATATTGGGGATGACGTGATCGAAAGGATTGATAATTTACTAAGTTTTCATATGATCTTAATAGCGATAGGTTTTAAATACTTGGGTTATGGGCTTAAACCGATGAGGTATTGTGTCAAGGATTGGTGATGGATCATTAGGAAATTTGAAAATAAGAATAGGAATTGGTTTTTTAGATAAAGATTTATTAGAATCTTGATTTTTTAAGTTTTTTTTGGCAAAGTTACTATGCTCAGTTTTCAGAACTTTTAGAGAGAAGATTTATAGCTTTTTATGGAGTGGTTCTGCCATTAGGCATGGCATGCATTTGGCGAGGTGGGAGGATGTGGTACAACTGTACGAATTTGGGGGCTGGGACATAAAGAGTCTTGAGTGGTTCAATATCTCTCTCCAACTTACGAGTTTGTGGTAGGCTCTTAGTGGTAAGGGTCTGTGGACATAGGTTCTTTT
Source organism: Pseudotsuga menziesii (assembly GCA_001517045.1). Classification (NCBI taxonomy): domain Eukaryota; kingdom Viridiplantae; phylum Streptophyta; class Pinopsida; order Pinales; family Pinaceae; genus Pseudotsuga; species Pseudotsuga menziesii. The sequence continues at coordinate 177,679 of LPNX010063006.1, read as the reverse complement.
AGTTAAATATATGAGACGACAATCCCTTTTAGGCTGGATTAGGGAACCTTTGAAATTGGTTTGTAAGGTGTCCTTTTCTAGAATGGTTTTTGCAAAGTGTATAAGTGGATTAACAACGAGTTGAGCTGGAAGGTTGGCAATTGTCAACAGATTTTACTTGGAGTGGATCCTATTGTGGGTATGGAGGATTGTAGTGTTTTATCACCCGAGTTGGTGTCGTATAATTTAAATGATTATGTCTTATATACTCTCGCCGATGTCTGCAACCAAGGGGAGTGGTACATTAGAGGGAGATATTGGTGGGTAGTAGAGGATCATTGAGCTAACTGAAACTTGGAGTTCAGAATAGAACATGTTTTTATGCATGCTCAAAAGGATGGGCGTGTGATTGAAGGACTGTAATGATTGTCTTGTTTAGGCTGTTAACATTGCTACAAGGAAAGTCACTGCAAAGCTGGCCTATAACCATATTCTTAGATCGAAGCTCAATCCAAGGGATGGATGGTGGTATTGATTGTTATGGGGATGGAAGGTTTCGGTTAAGTTCCAACTTGCTTCTCATGGATCTGTGTAGAGAACAGGATCAACACTTGGGATAATCTAATGCATCGAGGATGGTTGGGTCCAAATCTTTGTTGTGTGTGTCATACACAAGTTGAGACCATCGACCATTTATTTGTTGTTTGCTCTTTCATTCAAACACTTAGGTGAAGGGTGGTTGAGTTTTCGGGTATGGATTTCAAGTCGGAGTCAATGACCCTAGTAGACAATATGAAAACTGGACATAGTCCCGACACCGGTACCTTTATCTTCTGATTTTATGTATCTGGTATATTTGGCATGACAAGAATCACTAGATTTTTGAAGAAAGGAGACCTGTTATTAATCTCCTATGTGCGGGCTAAATATTGTTTTTTTATAATGAGTATCCTGTTCCTTTAATTCACAAAAGATCCAAAAATATTGGTTATCCCCTGGAACCTTACTCAGCTTCAGGTTTTTTTGATGGAGCAGCGACACATGGACTGGGAAGCGCTTGTGCAATACTTTCTACCTCAAGTTGGGTTTTGGTAAGAGTTCAAATGCTCAAGCAAAATTATTAGCTTGTTGGTATTTATTATTCTTTGCACAACTTGTTGGACTTCCGAGTTTAGTTGTTTATGGCGATTCTGAAGTCATTGTTGGATGGGAAAATTCTTAGCATAGTCATTGGTGATGGCATAGTCATCCATTATTAGTGGTGCTGGATGTCTTGGTGTTAAATCATTGGTTGAATTGGATAGTGGAATTGAAGGTTTTCATCAATCTTAGTTTCAAGCATATTTACAGAGAGCACAATGAGGTGGAAAATGGTCTCTCTAAGGAAGCACTGAGTCTTGAAATGGGCTCATTAACTCTTTCTGAGTATATAGAAAGAGAGAAGACTTTTGAAGGTGTTTTACAAGACTTTAACCAATGAAGGCATTTATATTCCCGCATGGGTCTCAAGCTTGTTTATAAGATTGCTTAGTTTTATTTTTGTGGCAATGAACATAAAATTTTTCATTTTGTTTGTAACCATTATATAAAAGACATATCTCTACAGGATGCAGAAGTGTGGCGGTGAACTTGATATAGTTGATTTAGTCTTTATGTCTCAGATTTGACTTTGGTGTTAGCACTATATGTTATTAGAGATACACAATATCTTAGCATGTAATTACGTTACCTTTGATTATGTGAATTTCAAGGAACAATGTTTTTTTCTTGGAAAAAAAAGGTGGACGAGGGGCCCTTTTCACATAAAACAAGTTTCTTCCCATGTTTAAATGTGTTGTATTTTATACTTTTTCAACTTTATATATATATTTTGGCTTGTTTTTCACACGACGTAGAAATTTTAAATTAGTTTTTGAGAAAAACATATAATAGTTATTGAAATTGAATAATCCATTTAAACATTAACAAAAAAAATTTAAACACTTCAAACTTCAAAAATAATAATAAATAGAGGCTAGAATGCAAAACGTGAGACTACTACCTCTACTCCCTTTATGGCGAACGTTTCGGAGGCAGCGAGTCAAACCAGAAGGTAAAATATTTTAAGCATGATTTGGTTAAGAAACTTCACCCCCAACGTCAAGGTCAGATATAGAACTTAACATGGAAGAAATCTTTAAACTACTTTTATATTAAATTAAGCAAATGGGTGACGTAGTGTTAAAAATATTTCCGCCCATGTATATTTTTATGTACCGACATTTTGTACCATGTTTATCGTCAATCACGTTGTAATTGAACAAAGAGTAATGGCCTCAATTCCTTGCGAAATACAAAGAATATACCGTGATAGGGTTGCCAGCTTTGTCGGATTCATAAATGAGAAATGGTTGTCGGCTTGAAGGTCATCGTGGATCTATTATTTTCTGCGGCAACTTATCTGCTTGAACTGTTTGATTTCGATTGCAACGTCGGTTTCCAAAAGACTTTTCAAGACAACACGTTGAATTATTTTTCTTCTGAACTTTCGGTGAATGCGGGGTTTATTTGTATCTATCCCCCGGCTATCTATATATTGTGAATAAGTTGTGTGACCAGGAGGAGCTGCGTAGTTGAAAGTTTTAACTACTCAATTCTTTGCATTAACTCTCGAACCCTAAGGAAGAACGATCGCTATACAAACAAGAGTCTCTATTGCTGTATCTGTTATATATTTTATTCACAACATTTGTTTGCAGAGATGGCCTCCTCACAAGTTTCTCAGAATAAGCGAGGGAGATATGAATCTTTGAGTGGCCCACTGGATTTGCCAGAGGCGAAGCGACCTAATAGCGGAACGTTGGGGTATGACAGTGATCTCATGGCCTTGCTCGACAAGATCGATACTATGGATAATAGAAACATTACTATTCTAGACGATATCCATAGTCATGCTATGAGTGAGGCCGAGGACGACATGAGACTCAACGGGGCTATAAAGTCTCTGGAAGATGAAATTTGGTTGAAGATTCAAACAGATCGTAATAATATTATCGAGTTCACCGATGAAAGGGCAAGTACGGAACAAATCGGTTCAAAAAGGCAAGGCGAGTTAACTGCAGACGGGAATTCTGAAGCGACCTCGGTGAGGTTCGATATAGAAGACTTCACGTATTCAAATTATGTTCGCGGAGAGCTTGGTTTCTTCGTCGACCATTTTACTCCGTATGAACTTGGAATCATGCAGAACCATTTCGATGGAGATTCAATTCTCGATATTGTGTATTCGAATGCCGTGGATGGTAATTATGTTGAGACGACGGAATTTTTCTATGGGTCTATGTGGGAGGATGATATTTGGCAGTTCAATGAACATTCAGTCATTCAAAATGGATTTATGTGGGAGGATGATATTTGGCAGTTCAATAAACATTCAGACATTCAAAATCATTTTGCATCGGCCCAGCTTGAAGAATCTCGAAGTAGTGGAGCTGAGTTTAATGACTCAGCTTGAAGAATCAGAAGAATCTGGAAGTAGTGGAGCTGAGTTGAGTTTAATGATGTTTGGGAGTGGATTATTGAGAGCTATCTATAAAGATTTCAATGTATCTATAAAGGATTATGGTATGTATTAAAAATAAGTTTTGTTTTGTTAACTTATAGAAGTTAATAGATATATATATTTTAGAATTTTGGGGTGGACTACTATTTATGTTTTTATCTAAGAAGATTAATGAGATAAGTGTGCTCTATAGATTGATTCTATGAGTAAAAGACCTTAGTTTTAACATCTCATAATTAAATTTCTATTTTTAGATACAACTATTCTATTAATTAAACTTCAACTTCAACTATTCCATTATTAGATACAACTGCTATAAGTGTAATTGCTCATATATTAACTTTTAAAGTAACTATTAGATACAACTATTAACTTAACTCCAATGATTCTAAAACTATTATGTGAAGTTAAACTCTAGTGAGAGTTATATTAGATAACTATTAGCTTAACTATTAGATACAACTATTAGCTTAACTCCAATTCAACTCCAATGGCTTAAGGATTAGTCTAAGACATTTGGCATATATGAGTCTAGGTGTGCACTCGTGTAATAGTCGAAATCCTTTGAAGTGGGCTACCATCTATGATTTTTCATCTAGGACAAGAATGAAACAAGTGTACTCTAAGCATTGATTTTATGGTTCAAAATTCATAATTAACAATTTCAAAATAATAATACAAAATAGCTTAGTTAACATGTGATAAGTACATTTGATGATACTTGAAAAATTAAATTTCAATTTCAACTTGGTAATTAAAACTATGTACTATTAGATATAACTATTATATTAACTTCAATAATGATACAACTTTAACTTAACTTTAATTTCAATCAAGACTTTATATTGAAGTGCAATTTAGCTAATATATTAACTTTTAAATTGATTTTTATATATAACTATTATCTTAACTTCAATAATTTTACAACTATTAACTTAACTTTAATTTTAACTTTAATTTTACTAATTATTAGTTAACTATAAAAAATAAAAAATATATTTTTATTTCCAAACTATTTCTTTTCCACTAACATAACTTTGAATTTTTTTAGATGTCAATCAAAATTTCATGTTACAAAACGATGGCTTAGGTGGAACCTTCAATTTCCTTTAACGTCTATTTCTACGTTGCCTAATGATTTCTGTATTTTCACATAACGTTTTTGCCTTTTTTGTACAGGTTTAATTTGTTAAAATGTCAACTGTAAAATATTTAACTGCGCTGTCAAAGACTTTTAACTTCGTTCTACTTCTAGAAGATTATACTCTTCAAATATCATTAAAGCAACCTTGCTGCATCATAACGAAAAGTGAGAGTTATATATTATTTATCACAATGTATTAATTAATTTTATAATTTTATAGTTATATTTAAAGGTGAATGTAAATATATATAATCAACTATTTAGTTTTGTAAACATAGTTAATCTTTTGTTTAAGGCTAAAATATATAATTTTATATCTATTATTTATATCAGATTCAGATTGTTAAAATTAATATAACCATAAAACACATACTATTTAATAATAATAATAATAAAACTGATATTGAAAAAATAGAAACAAATTGTTACAAGTTTATTTAACCACACTTTAAGTGAAACTTATTTAAATATTAATCAAGATGCATTTAAGCATAACAAGATACCATGACAATGAAATGAATCTCTGCTGTATAATTGTTACACTACACTATTTAGTAAACAAAAAAACAAAAACTGATATGGAAACACAGAAAACAAATTATTACCCATTTCTTTAATCATCATTTAACTTAAGCTTATTTAAATCTTAATCAAAATGTATCTAAACATTACAAAATAAGGCAATAAAAGAATCGAGTTGTACACTTAAATCTGTTATAATATCTAAATACATGGACATTATAAATATAATTTTATTTTATTTTTTAATAAAAATTAAGATCTAATGATGCAATTTCAACTAATTTTATATAAATAAAATTATTTTAGCTTTTCAATAAAAGATTAAGATCAAATGGTGTATTTATATTAAATAGGCAAATGTCATTGTAAATAAAAAAACATATTTCTTAACCTATAAAATTAAAAGCATTTTTGTGTAAATACTATATTTAAATTATTTTTATTTAAATAACTTATAAATTTAAAAGATATATTTTTAAATATTATATTTATAATATTTTTATTTAAATGTATATATTTAATATCTTTTATTTATATATATATATAGAGTTAAATGTTTCTTCATCATCAACATACCAAAAAACTATATCAAAGTATATCATTATTATGAAACCATATCTTAACATAATAATACAACAATACTGTAACCTCCCTCAATTTCAAAAAAGAAAAATATTTACTGTTGGTAACTCTGAAGAGGACATAATATGAGAGTCTTTAGGATTCTTAATCATAATGTTTATGACAACTGCATGATTTTTATTTTTATTCTTTTATCTTATGATACTATTTAACATTAGTATGATTGTATTGAACACTTTGTGGATGATTATTTTATAACAAAACTATTTCTATTTCCTTCTTTCTAATGCTGTGGCTACTGAATTGTACAAGTAACTATTGTCATTACTTCTGGTTGGTTGTTAATCTTTCAGTTCGTCCCAAACATGAGTTATTAAGGAAAAATGGTCATGGTTTTACTTAGTCTTACGACTAAAGCATGAACGCTCCTTCATTTGTGAAGGTGGATGGAGGTCATCCTTGGGCTATGTTAAGGAATGAATTCCAAATTGCTTTAAAGAAAAAAGGAAATCCACCTAGGTTGTTGAACAAGACCTACTCTTTACTCCAGTTATTGATGTCTAGGTTGAACACTATACCATTTCACAACTTGTCATAAAGAAATCGGAATCCTGAATCTAGACTGTGCTTTTTAAAGCTAAATCATAAGCAAAGAAAAAACTTCCCTTTAACTGAAATATAGGCACGGTACTAGAAGTTTAAACTATATGTTTTAATTTCATGAATGGGAGTCATAATTATTGAGTCTCGACCATCAGTTATGATGTGACTGTGGGGTGACCTTTGGACACAAAACAAGTCATAACATAGTTACTTATTGGCTTGTTGCGATAAGGTTTTATGGGTAGGCGACTCCTAGGATAGAGGCTCATCTCCAAAGGCTTAGGGATGTCTCTACCTTTGTTAAGTCACAAGTTATTGATATATCTGGCTTGCAGGCTGTTAAATATACTCTTGGAAAGTTGTTGTTCCCATGGTTAAAAAAAATTGATTTCCACTTAAGTCATGTGATGGCATTAAAGGTAGTAGGTGGCGGACAAATAGAGGCAGGTGCAAACCCTATGGGTTATTTCACTCCGACCCGCTAGTGAAATCTAATGGGGGTTTTTCAATTGTTGGTTTGCAAAAGACCTCTGTGGTTTTCAATTTCGGCACTTTCTGTCCGAGGAGACAGAGATAGAGGGCCTTAGAAATCGGCCATTGATACTCTCGAGACTGTCAAATCTTGAATCTCTTTTTTTTAATGGAGTTACAGTCTTCTTTTGTGTCTTTTGGAAGACTCATGGAAACGTCGAGAAGGTGAAAATTTTCACTACAGTATTTTCTGTTTGCACACAGTTTATAACGTAGTTGGCTAATCTGTAGACCATTTGCACTAATTTTTTTGGCAAGTTTGACCTAAATTTCACAACATGATTTATTGTTGAGAATGATATTTTCAGTATTAAAAATGCAATTTTTATTGCAGAATGGATTCAGGATCTTCGATTACCTTTGAAGCACCCAGATTATGCTTTCCAATCACTAAAAACTATCTTTTTAAACAAATTTTACAGGATTTTGGTAAAAAAACTCCCCAAATTTTAGGTGCAAATGGTTAGAGTTTAGCTCACTCCGTTTAATAACTTATTGTCTACATTCCATAACAAAATTTGTATGTGTGCAAGAGAACGCTCTACCAGCTCTCGGTGACGAGGATTTGGGTAGAAAGACTTGCTGAGTAAACCAAACAGAATTTGGTAAGACCTATGGCCCTTCTTCTTGACTTTTGGGACGGACCGAGGGCTTTGCTTGTGCGAATACTCCCATGGCGTTCGGGACTTTCTACCGTGTTGGTTTCGGTGATGTAAAAATATTTCACATATCTTTCTTTTTTTACTACGAAATCTTTTAAGTTGTTCATAGAAACAAAACGTAATGTATGGTTACACTTACGACCGTGATGTTGTTAGACGTTATGATAATGGTTCTGGACAGAGTTTTGAGTTTTGTTATAGAAGAGATCTTACGTTCGATCTCTGTCAAAGCTGTTAGCAAAGCTGTTAGCAGAGTAAAAACTCATAAGGTTTCTCAATGCTGAATCTCTGACTAAAAATAGCCCTTTGGGTTTTTGTCTCTTTGTAAATATACCAGAACGGTAGGATTGGTCTTACAGCACTACGGCCGTAGCCTTACTCTGTCAAATTTAAAATGGTTTTGAGACACAGTTTAATCGGCTTAAAGAACTGAGGCCTCTATAATAGAGTCATACTAAAATTTGGGATTTGCAAGTTCTGGGTTATAAATATATATATAAATATAATTACTGTCGATTTCTGTTAAAGAAAGAGGTGTTACCCAGGTGGCTATTATACTTACAACCTTAAAACCTTCTCAATTTCGTGGTTTTGTAAAAACAATCGCAGTTTTATTATTCACGATCCATGGTTAGGTGCAGAGATGAATACCCGAAATTACTGATATACTGGATGTATTTTTAATTCGATTTTTCTCCTTTAGTTTATACTAGATGTAGTTTAATAACAATACGATCATGAGACTTTTCAACAAAAGGAGATAAAGAGGTTAACATTGGTAGTGGATATTTTAAACGTCTTTCTTCCAACAGGTTATAAAAACTTAAAGAAAAGTAGAACCTCTTGCGTGTTTATTTTTATTTAAAATAAGCGAAAGGGATTCATCGTGTAGCTTTACTCTTCAAAAGAAAACCTAGTCTTTAATTATACTTAATAAATATAACTATATTGTGGGATCTTTAGGACAATTTTTATCTAGTTCTGATGTTATGAATTTAAGTAGGCCATGTGACCCTAGGTAAACTCTTCAATTGCGTGATAGGGAGGGCCGACGCACTTGCTGCATCATGGTGGAGGCTCTGTTTTCATCGGTGGGCTTTCTTGATCCGGGCGAGGGTTCGGCAACCTCAACTCGCATCCTGGGTGTGTCCCGATCTTGATTCTTTTTCCGGGCTACGGGCAATGGAATGTTCAGGCTCTCGCATAGGGAGTTATGCAGAGCCGGAATAATTTGGACAGACTGGTCATGGATGCGTGCCCGGGCGGGGTCCTGCGTGGTCAGGAAGAGGCAACCGATGACAATGCTGCGAGGCTCTCTTCCTTCCAAGAACTGATCAGCTTGGAGAGAGTGGAGTGCTGCGCAGGCTTCTGAATCCTGCGAAATGGATTCGATGTTGTGATAGATCTGTCAGTGAAGCTGTCGGCGGATGATGCGGCCCTGGCGCTATTTTGGAGGAGGCTTCTGTGTGGACCTTGCTCCACAGCCCTAGCAACTATGAGCGTGGAGCGTGCCTTAGTGGCCGCTCAATTTTTGAGCTAGGGTCTCGTCCTCTGCAGGACATGCACGGCAATTTTTTGCGGCGAGTGGAGATGTCGGATTTTCTGGGTCTTGTGGCGGTGGTTTTGGTGCGGTCGGTATCCGATAGCATTAAGCTGCTCCATTCTTGGTCTCCTGATCTTACGAGGTTTCTAATGCGGTCGGAATCCGATAGCATAGAGCTGCGTGGATTGAGGGTGTCGATTTGATCTTTGCGAGGTTTTCTGATGCGGTCGGAATCCGATAGCATTGAGCTGCGTGGATTGTGAGTCGATCCTGAGGAGCCTTTTCTTGCATTCAGAAGAACCGACGTTTCTTGGTCTTTGATTCTTGGTTTGTCGATCCTGATCTTGCGAGGTTTTGGTGCGGTCGGAATCCGATAGCATAGAGCTGCGTGGATTGTGGGAGTCGCTTCTGAGTCATCAATGTGCCATTTCTTGCTCATGGTCGATCTGAGTGGATTTTGGTGTTATCTTTTGGGACTTAGACATATATTGCAATATTTTGGATGTCTTATTGAATAGAGTTGACCTTATTCTGGTCAATCTTTATGACAGCATTTGCTGATGATTTGATTTGGATTGTGGATTTGTGCTCTTTCTGAGGCAAATTTTTGTAATGACAACTTCTTAGTTGTATTTTGTAAAATGGACTATGAGGGCCATCTACTGAATGTGAATAAAGTATTTACGATTTTTTTCTTTGGAAAAAAAAGGGTAAACTCTTTATAAGTATAAGAATTTTATTATGTAGGTACCTCTTATGGAAACAACACCAGTTATAGATTAGGAATCTTGGATCTAGTGCTATGAATGGTCGATAGTCTCAACATGGTGTTTCATTAATAGTTTCACTTAGTATTATTATGATTGTAATATAAATCTGGTTATCTAGATTGATTTTAGAAATGATTAAAGAAACAAGATTGTCTTTGGTTCAAAATGATTAAAGAAAACAAGACTGTCTTTGAAACAAAGAAGTTGAGATAAATTGGATTGGACCAATGTAATACTAAGCTATTAGAGTATAAAGAATTGGGATAAGTAGATAATTGTTTTAAAAATGAAGATATTGCATTTAAACTAAATATTAGATCTTTGAGTTACAACAATTTAAAAACAATTTACATAATACTCTATTCTATGAAATAAAGAAAAGACATTCTTATTCGATCATTCTGATACTACTATTCATACCTAAACTATATCTTCGTGTACTACAACACATCATTTTGGTGAGAGGAAACATACAGAAGATAAATTCAATTTCATCTCTTTTCTAATGAGTTTCAATGTAATTACATTATCAAAATTCTCCTTAATAACTATTATTTAATAGTGACTTTATCTGAAATTAATCTCACCTTATTTAAAAAGAAATAAATAACAATTTACAAATATAGAATTAGAATGTGGAAGTAGTTGCCCAGAAATGGGACCAACACTCACTAAAGACTATTTCACCAAACCTTTTCATGAAGCATTCAAATCACTTGCTTAGGACCCCAAGCTTGCTAGATACACCACTAGGAGGGAGATCTCTACTACAGAGCAAACTTTTGTGACTCACCACTCAAGAGTAGACTTATCTCAACAAATCACTTTATCTATCCCCTCATCAAATTCTTTGTGTGCTTAGTTTACAACAATCACAAAGTTCATTCTCTCAAAAAATTAGAATAAGTGGTGAGCCTCCTCCTCAATTTTGATGGTTTATATAAGATTGCCTAGGTCTTAGCGTCACTATTGGAATTTAACCATGCTCACTTCCCAGGGGTTATGCTCCTGCAACATCTAGAAAGTGAATGCCAGTGCTGCCACTTGTCAACCATCTTTCTACACCTGCTCCTTCCTCCTAGTGAGAAGTGAACACTCATTTAACAGTCTCCCGTGAGTAGGTGTCTCCTTTTATTAATTAATAAAATAAGTAATTATTCAATTATAGTTATCCATGACCCACTTGGTCATAAACTTTACATTAAAAATTAACATAATGTTTTTTTTTGCTGAAAATATTAAATATTTATTTTTCAGTTTTGGGTATGTTACAACCTTTAATTGTGTTGAGAATTTAACGTTTTGAAAATATATGTTTACAAATAACAAATGATGATCTTGGAAACAATAATGCCTTGTGTTATGCTATAGGGTAGAGGGACAATCCTTTCAACTAGACAGGAGAAGTACTTTGAAATAGATATTGGAAAAATTGTTATTTAAGGTTAATAGTTTTCATAATGTATTTATGCTATAGGGTAGAGGGACAATCCTTTCAACTAGGTAGGAGCAGCTCTTTGAAATAGATATTGGAAAAATTGTGATTCAAGGTTAATAGTTTTCATAATGTATCGACTATTTTCATAAATGGCTTTCATAACCATGATCCCTAACTCCTAAATAAGCTTTATGAGATAATCATATTTGGTCTTTGGAAAATCCAATCTAATAGAATTTATTTAGTTTATTATATGGGCAATGAAACTTTTGTCAAACCAATATATCTCCAACATCTTAAACTAGAGTTTTATGTATTAACTTTGTGAAAATCAAGTGTATATCATACACTCAAGTAACTTTACAACTTCCTTAGTTGAGAACTTACTTCTCTTTTCCCTAACTTTCTTTTCTATTTCTCCACTTCTACCATGACGTCTTGTCTTTATGAAACCTCTATTAGCCACAATTATGACATCAGGCTCTAGTCATTCTTTGATACCTCCTATTCTTAGGAAGACTTCTATAGGATTTGAGTCTTCCCTTGTTTGTGTTTCCACTACCTTTTACTACCTCCTCCTTCATGTTGAAATGATGTAACTATGGAAGCTATTCTATTGTACTTATTATTATATTGTTGCTGTCCCTCCCTTTCAGAGATGTTGTTCCTTCGATTAGGGATGCTATTGATGTAACTGGTCATGTAAAGTCTTGAGGTAAAATCTCTGTTGTATGTCGAGTCAACCATACCCACAAAAGAATTATTAAAATTTATTTTTCTGTCTCCCAATTCAAGTTGACACTGTTGAATAGGTGAAGTCAGCCATGTTGGGTTATTAGGATTCACAATTGACATGTCTAAATAGATGAGGCACCTTCCTCATTTGGACACACTCACAACTCAAGCAATTTCATTAGAGAGAAAAAGAGGAGTCCATCTCAAGGAGAAGAAGAAGTCTATATTAGTCTTTTGGTCGTACACTGTACTTGGTTGGATCTATATCGAGGAAATTTTGTTGGGTTTTCTAGGATTATTTTTTATGTCTTCTTTGACTTGTTGTGCTTGCCATTCTTTTAGTGATCTTCTTGTTATTGGGCATAATTTTTTTTTAAAAATAACATGGTATCAGACCCAACCTAAAAGAAGACATTGTGCATCAGCTTTTCCTGTAATAGAAGAAGTTAGAGTTTGCTATTCCGGAGAACTCCTTCATCAGATCAACTAAAAAACAAGGATAGTTCAACTCTCCCTAGGGGGCACATCGTTTTATGGAGAAATAATTCAATTTTGAAGATTTTGATTTTTTGACCTATTACTGCATATGAGAATTATGAAGCGACCTCGGTGAGGTTCGATATAGAAGACTTCATGCATTCCAACGATGTTTGGGGAGAGCTTAGTTTCTTTGTCAACCATTTTACACCGTATGAACTTGAAATCATGTAGAACCATACTGATGGAGATTCAATTCCCTATATTATGTATTCAGATGCAGTGAATTGTTATATTGAAACGACAAAATTTTTCTATGGGTTTATGTGGGAGGATGATATTTGGCAGTTCAATGAACATTCATTCATTCAAAATGATTTTGCATTGGCACAACCTGAAGAATTTGTAAGTGGTGGAGCCAAGTTTCATGATCTTTGGGACTAGACTATCCAATGTGTGAGAGTTATCCAGAAAGGATTCGATGATCAATATTAATCTCGTTGTAGGCCATTTAATATAGCTGAAGCAAACATGCTAACCCTTCGATGTCAAGGAGTTTTAGATCTGATGATTAGCATGCCTACTAAAGCCACATTAAATGACATGCAGTAGGAGAATTCACCATTTTGAAGCCTTCTTTTACATGTCAATCAAAATTTTAATGTTCCAAGACGATGGCCCACATGGAACCTTCAATTTCCTTTAGTTGAACATCTAGTTTTGTGTTGCTTAACGATTTCTGTATTTTCACACAACATTATTTCCTTGTTTTGTACACATTTAATTTGTCAAAGTGTCAACTGTAAAATATTTAACTGCGCTCTCAAAGACTTACCTGCGTTCTATTTCTACAAGATACTGTGAAACTAGATACCTTTGATATAAGTTTCATTACACTATTGAATATGATTAAAGCAACCTTGCTCTATCATAAATAAATTTTACTAGGAGTGAGGAGTCATATATCATTCTTCACAATGCATTAATTAATTTTATACTAGCACAATCATAGGTATAATTTTATACAATCAACTACTTACTTTTGTGAAGATAGCTAACCATTTGTGTGAGGCTAAAACATATAATTTTATACCTATTATTCATATCACATTTTTAGAATTAATATAGGCACAAAACAAATACTATTTAATAATAATAATAATAATAATGATAATATGAAAAATAGAAACACGTTGTTATGAGTTTCTTTAACCACCCTTTAATTGAATCTTATTTAAATCTTAATCAAGATGTATTTAAGCATAACAATATACCATGACCATGAAACTAATCCCATATGTACAATTGTTACACTATACTATTTAATAAATGAAAAAAACAAAATTGGAAAACAAATTGTTACCCATTTCTTTAAACATCATTTAAGCTAAGCTTATTTAAATTTTAAATCAAGATGCATTTAAACATAACAAAATATGACAATGAAAGAATTATATTTTACACTTAAATATATTATAATATCTAAATATATAGACATTACAATTTCATTTTAACCTTTTTTAATAAAAACTACGATCTAATGGTACATTTTCAACTAATTTTATATAAATAAATTTCTTTTAGCTTTTCAATAAAATATTAAAATCAAATGGTGTATTCATATTAAATAAGCAAATGTCAATCTCAATAAAAAATATAATATTTTTATTTAAATTAAACGTAGTTTTTAACCTATAAATTTAAAACTATTTTTTTTTTGTGTAAGGGTGAACCCATGAAGATAGGTGTCTATTTTAGGGGGTTTTATGAGAAAATAAATTTGATTTTTTCATGTTTTTCAACTTTGGGTGAACAAAAGTGATATTTTTGTTTAGAATTTTACTTTCAAGTAAAAACAAAACTTTTAGAGAATTATGTTAGCTTTCTATTCATATTTTTTTTGAATTTTTTGTATTGAGATTTGATATGTCGTTTCGGAAAATGTTTGACAGTGTGTTCTTATGAAATGAAAGGACTAAAAAAATACTCATGTTTGGTTGCACCCGTAAAATCATTGTTAAAGTTGTGTTCTGCAAAAAACAAATATGCTATGACAATCTACACACAATATACTATTGCGATGACTATAACTTTGTAATCAACGAATCTATATACCAATTATAATATTTTTAATTCGATCAATGGGAAAACTTTGTCGGTTTTAAACATGTTTTTGGTTCCGCCATTTTTCTCTCAATTGATTATAAAACTTAAAAATCTACGAATACCCTTTTGAAGTAGACACTCCAATTAAGCGCACCATATTTGTTTCAATTTTTTTGGTGGTGTATTTTTAAAGTTATATATTTTTCATTTCACCGCATTTTGAAAGAGATGAAACTAAACTCAACACATGTTAAGAAAAAAAAAATATTGGATCTCACCTATACACAACAAAATCTATACCTACGGAAAGTAGATTTAATAATGAAAATAAAGGTATCAAGTCCGACAGTCGATTTGTAGTGTAAGACATCCATTTTACCTTCTGGAAATGGAGAAACCTGAAAATTGTGCAAGTTTTAGGTTTCAGAGATTATTCGGCCAAGCAATGTTTTTCCGTAACAGAGACATTACAAGCAAGGTTGTTCGGCCGAAAAACTAAGTGCAAAAAAAAATTGGTCGGTAGGAAAAAAATTCGTATAAGTAAAACGAAAGAGCCTCATCATTTTCGCACCTCTTCATTTCATATAAGTAAAACAAAAGAGCCTCATTATTTTCGCACCTCTTCATTTCATATAAGTAAAACGAAAGAGCCTCATTATTTTCTCACCTCTTCATTTCATATAAGTAAAAATATTTTTGAAGGGGTTTTCAGAGGAGATTTCTTTTGCCAAAGGGTTTTTTATACAAGGTATTTTTCCTCTTATTTATTTTCAAGGGTTACATTCAAAGAGTTTTTTCCCAGGCACTTTTGCCAAAGATTTTGTATTCTAAAGTATTTTTGAAAAGAAGTTATTTCTTTGCAAGAAGTTTTTTCATAGAGTTTTTTTCCAAGATATTTTTCCAAAGTAGGTTATTTAGTTGCAAGGGGTTTTTTAAAAAAGTTTTTTTTTCAAGGTGTTTTTGCAAAGTATTTTTGCAAATGAGGTTTTTTTCCAAAATATTTATATAAGTTGTTTTTTCAAAAAGTTTTATTCTTCCAATTGTTTTACAAAGAAGATTTCTTTACAAGGTGTTCTTATTTTTTTCCAAGTGCTTTTCAAAAGGATATTAAGAAATCAAGGGCAATAAAAGAAACCGTAAAAAAAAATGATCGTAAACGTGATGACGATGCTAATAGGGCAAAACAAAAACTCAGAAATATAGCCAAAAGAGCAAGGGTTGCAGAAACGAAAGAAAGAATTGAAGATATAAGAACAGACTTACATGACACTATTGATGAAATGGGAATTGAAAATAGGGTACAAGAAGAACAAATGGAAGATGAAGAGACCATTGTTGAAGATGTAAATAGTGATTTACATGTTAATGTTGATGAAGTCAATATTGAAGATCAAAACCAAGATCCATAAATTGGACCTGGTATGTATATATCATGTATTTTCAAAATTCATTTTTTATAATGAATTGTATTTTTGGACATATGTTAAATTAAATTTAACTTCATGTATAGGTACTTTCACCATTGATGATGAAATGTTAGAAGACATTGATTGCGACAAATATGGAGAAAAATTACCCATTCATGTTGCACGATATCGTGCTACAAAAATTTATGATGATATTCTCAAGGATTGTTCAATAGCAGGACAAGCGCAAATTTTGAGATGTTTATTGGTGTCCAAGAAGTTAGAAGGTGCTACATCATTTTTGGGTATTCACAAGGCGACAAAAGAGTTGAAATTGAAACATAATGTGATAGAAAATATAGGTGATGCAATAAAAAAAATTGAAAAATCCAGAAAGAAAGATAGCAGTGCTGCACATAGAGCAATTCAGACAACAATTGTTTCAGCTAGTACTAGACAAAAATGTTTCACAACACAACTAGCACAAGCAATTGGAACCTCAAGAAAGACATTATACAAACATAGAAAATCCATAATGCAAATAGATGAAAATGATGAACTTGCTTGCTGGGCAATTATTTGTAGACAACCTTACAAAGATAGAATGGGAGAAGGTGTTAAAGATATTGTACAAAAATATTGGTTGGAACATGCTCGAGTTTCACCAAATTCAAGGGATGTGATACGACAAAGAGTATCACAAAATGTATATGAAAGTCGTCCACAACATATAATGGAAATGGCACAAGTACAATTGTTCAATAAATTCAAGAAAGATCATCATGGAATTAATATGTCAATCACTACATTTGTGCAACAAAAACCATGGTATGTTAGACCTATTATTATACGTGACACATGTTGTTGTCATTATCATCTGCAATTTCAATTATATTACGAAACGTTTCTTGAATTTGGTAAAATTGTTTTGGACAAATTCACCACCTCTGCCCACAGTACATGAATTCATATCTCAAACCCTATGTGAGAGAAATCACGATGAAGTATTTTATAATAAGAAATGTGTCAATGGAAAACATTGTCATGGTTGTGGAAATCTTGTTTTATTCCACAATAAATACCCTATCGATAATGATCAGTCGCTTTCAAATATAACCGTTGATTGGAGAAGATATGAATACAACATTTATTCTACAAGTTCTAGTGATGCACATTGCAAAAGAATTGAATTGCGAGAAGATAAAATATGTGTGACAAATTTTCTCAAGAAGTTTGAAAGTGAAATTTATAAATACACCAAGCATTCACATATAGCATGATGGCAAGACCTTCAGTTCAAACATTCCCATGAAAATTTTCATGCTGGAACAATTTTGTCTGTGGTTGATTTTGCAGAAAACTACACATTTGCTGCACAAAAAGAGATTCAAAGTGAATACTATCATTCTGACCAAGTTTCAATATTTTTCCATGTTCTATATAGACATTCTCAACAAGATGTTGATGGCATTGAAAGCACATGTGACAATCGATATGTGATTAAAGAATATCTCTTTTATATCAGCGATGATCGTACACTTGATACACATTTTGTTCAACACTGTATTGAAATTTTTTTCTATGATTCACTAAAAAGTTGTAAATTTAAATTCAATAAACATTGGATATGGTCGTTTGGATGTGCGGGACAATTTAAATCTTCACGATCATTTTTTTGGTTATGTCAACTTCATAAAGCAATGAACATTAAACATCACTGGAATTTATTTGAAACTAGACATGGAAAAGGTGAACATGATAGTGCAGGAGCATCCGTAAAAAGAGAACTTCAAAGATGGCAAATGAACCATTCTTATAGACAATTCTATTCAGCTACAGAGGTTGTCCAATGGTGTAAATGAAATCTAAGCCATGATTGTAGTCAACAATCAAAAGATGTGCGTAGGTATGTACATTATTTTTTTAATTTAGATTAATTGTCAATTTTAAAAAATGTATGTACTAACATTGAAGTATTTGTACACTAACATTAAAATTTGTCATTTGTGATTTATCATTTATTGTGTAGTTTTTTTGGCTTGTTGGGGTCCAAGATATAGATGGATCAATACCATACGAGGCTAGCACCATACATGGGACTAGAGAACTTCACTCTATTCAAACAAAATCCTTCCAAAACATGTTTGCATTTGATAGTAGAAAGAAAACATGTTTTTGTCATATTTGCACTGAAAATCTTGAATCTACAAAAGTTTGTGAAAACATAATGAACAGCTATGTAAAACATTGGAAACACACATAGATTAATCCAAAAGGGAAAATGCCACTAGCAAGAATAGAAGAATTAGAATCAGAAGAAATAAAAATATCAGCTAATGGCGATAGAATTTCAGATTTTGTTAGAGAAGGTAATGATGTTGTTGATTGTTCAATATTGTGTATCACCTTATGTTTATATATTCAATTTAATTCACTTAACTCCAACGCCAATTGTAATTTGCACAGGAGATATTTTTGTTGTGATTGCACATTTAGACAACAACAAAAATGTAAAATATTATTTGATGAGATGCACTGAAAGAAAAATGAAATTATTGGAGGACTACAATGACAACAGATTTACATACGAGAGAGGATCCATCATTTTAAAAGGCTATTTTTTGAAGTAGACCCATATGACTGAAAATTATGTCTATTTCAGGATTATG
Organism: Pseudotsuga menziesii; assembly: GCA_001517045.1. NCBI lineage: Eukaryota > Viridiplantae > Streptophyta > Pinopsida > Pinales > Pinaceae > Pseudotsuga > Pseudotsuga menziesii. The sequence continues at coordinate 158,971 of LPNX010063006.1, read as the reverse complement.
AACCTGATGTTATGTGTTGTCAGTATAGTCATTTAGTATGTGCATCTCGAATAAAATTGGTACAAATTCCATAAAAAAAAAACTTAAAAAATAAAAAGTGGAAACTGTCCAAATATGACCATGAACAAATAATTGAGGACAGCATTCCATTGCGATGTTTTTAATATATCATTTCTTGTTTTATGTTAATATTGGCTATCATGAAGTCATTGAACTTTAATTTATTAAAATTCAGAATCAAGTTGCTAATATTACCTTAGTAATAAAAAAATATTAAAATTCAAAATCAAGTTGCTAATGTTACCTTAGAAAATTTATGGATTGAGCTACAATTTATTAGAATTCAGAATCAAGTTGCTAATTTTACTTTAGTAATGAAAAATATTCCTATCAAAACTTCCTAACATTCCTAACCTTTCCTAACATTCACTCATAAATTCATATATTTACACCTACCAAAACTTCCTAACATTACTAACATTTTCTAACATTCATTTCTAACATTCCCCATATTGATTCTTAACATTAGATTGCATCTATCAAAACTTCCTAACATTCCTAAAATTCTCAACTTTTCAATATTAAAAATATGTTACATATACAAACATACATAAATTTACTAATACATACATTTATATAATTTCACCTATCTAAACTTCCTAACATTTCTTAATATTCATTCTTAACATTCATTCCTAACATTCATATATTTACACCTATCAAAACTTTCTAGTTCCTTTCCTAACATTCATGTATATTTGCAGCTATCAAAACTTCCTAGTTCAGTTCCTAACATTTATTCCTAACATTCCCCACATTGATTCTTAACATTAGATTGCACCTATCAAAACTTCGTTACATTCCTAACATTCCTAAAATTCTCAACATTCATATATTTGCACCTATCAAAACTTCCTAACTTTACTAACATTTCCTAACATTTATTTCTAACATTAACATTCTCCATTCCCACATTCACTCCTAACATTACCCATGTTCATTCTTAACATTAAAATTCCTCATATGTTCATTCTTAACAAATCGGATTGCTTTTGATTAGGATTGGTTATTTTCTAAAACTCTCGGGCGAGGTCTGAAAGTGATCGTAAGTAAGGGTTTGAGTTCTCGATGGATCTCCTCAGTGGCTCTTTCCAGGGCCTTGGCTTGATGCCCTCGGTGGATTCATTCTGGTCCGGCCCTATGGCTCCCCCCTCATCGGTTGCTGCGGGTTCCTCGTTAGGCTTTGCTACTCTCCCCTCACCAAAGGATGCTCTCGATTCAGCTTCTGGCCAGAGGTGCTCCCATCCTGTTCTGTGTCTGAGGTCTCCGCCTTTCCCGCCCTCCTCCATGGCTCCTGCTATGGATGTTTGTGCTGCAGCTCCTCTTATGTCTTTTAGCGAGACGGTCAAGCGCAGCCTCAGTTCTAGTCCTCCTAAGCTTGTGGTGGATGAAGCCCCCGCTCTCACCATTCTTATCATTCAAGATGCTATGGATCATGCTGTGCACTACACCTCTCATGCTTTGGTTTACAAGTTTAATGGTCTTTGGCCTAGGTTATCAGATCTACACTCTTAGGTCTCCTCTGAAAGGAACCCTCTCTTAAGAGAGGGAGCCATCATCTGCCCCTATGCAAAAGGGTTTTTTATTGTAATCTTTGTTTCTATAGAAGACAAGGATCAGATCTTTAGCTTTGGGTCGTGGTTCTGGGGTAGGTCGGGTCTATCCATGCATCCCTAGTCCCCATCCTTTGATGCTTCTAAGGATGTTATCTCTTCGGCTCTGGTCTGGGTTAGGATTCCAAATATTCCTCTACACTTTTGGGGTCTCTCCTCTTTGCAATCCATCGGGAACGCTGTCGAAAAATTTCATAGCAAAAGTTAAGAAACTAAGACTACCTTCTCCACCTATGCCCAGATTTGTGTGGAAATGGATTTTAGTAAAGGATTTCTAGTTGAAATCATCCTGGAAGGTAAGGGATATTCTTGGACTCAAAATTTAGATTACGAGAAAATCCATTTCAGATGTAGAGCTTGTTATGAGACAGGGCACTTAGCCCTCAATTGTAAAAAATTATCAGAGAAATATAAAGAAAGGAAAATGCAACAGAAGCCTTCCTGGTGGATCGATGCAAATTCTAACCACAAGTTAATTTGGAAGGACCTAGATCTCTCAGTAGGAACTCCAGCATATGAAAATAGTAGCCCAGATCTCTCAAAAGGAACTCCAGTGGATGAAAACAACAACATCCCTTCTCACCCTCCAAAGGAAACTCCATTGGATGAAAACAATAGTGAACCAGTTCAGCACCCCACGTAATCCTTCCCTTCCGAGGAAACCGTGGAGCCATCAAATATTCCTACCACTACAAGTTGGGAAGATCAAATAGACGAACAAGTCTCTCTAAATTCTTCTTGAGTTAGTCAAACAGCATGTAAAGACTAAGAAAACACCAAAGAATGGAAGAAAGTCTCAAAGAAGAAGAAGCCCCCCCAATCAAGGAAACCTGTAATGATGTGAAGCCACTCTGGCACCATGAAAGAGTTCCCATCTTAAATTTTGTAAAGCTAGTAGCTCAGATTTTTGAAATATGTCTTTCAAGAGAAGTTTGAACTTTGTATATTTCTTTTTAGTGGTTACACCGCTGCTCATTTAATTCAATCCATAACCATTTTTGTCTAAAAAAATAAATTGGATTGCTTTCATTCTTAACATTAACATTCCCCATATTCATTCTTAACATTAACATTCTCCATATTCATTCTTAACAAATTGGAATGCGCCTATCAAAACTTCCTAACATTCCTAACCTTTACATATACATGTATATAATCCAAAACCCAATATCTAAGATCAATGTATGTATGTATATAATCCAAAAAACAATCACGAGCATGTGAGTTCAATGTACATGTATATAATAATAAAAATAGTCATGAATATGCGAGTTCAATATACATGTATATAATCCAAAAAAAGAGTCATGAACATGTGTATAATCCTAAAATTAAGCTCCTCGATGTTTGAATCAAAGAAGTCCACCACTATCCTCCACTAGGGTCTTCCTTTGGACTCATAACAATATGAAACATGTATAAAACACATATTATGAATATCATAAATTATTTAAACAATTTTAAACTAAAATAAAAAAATAAAAACATTAAACTAATATATAGAAGAACAATACAATTATTAACAAAATTACATCAAATTCTCTATCATTCAATGGACTCTTCCCTTTGCCTCTAAAAGGTGGAGGAGACCCAAGCTACAACATGTATAAAAATAGTTTATAAATCTTACAAACTATTTAAATTATTTTAAACTAAAATAAGAAAATAAAGTATTAAACTTACATTTCCACCACTATCCTCCAATGGAGTCTTCCCTTTCCCTCGAAAGATTGAAGAGACCCAAGCTTCAACATATATACAAGCAATTTAAAAATGTAAAAAAAAATTTAAAAAATTTAAACTTATATATTAGAGAAGGATTTGAGTAATAGTACATACCTTGAAGAAGAAACAAGTAAGAGCATTACTACTTCTACTTCCTCTAAGTTTTATGTGTAGACGTGTAGATATCAGTCATGGAGTAATTGGAGTCATAGATTTGATCAATCATATCTATAACTCTAAATACTCTACGACCCATATCTACAAATAAAGATAAATGACCCTTCTTTATATCAATGACACTATGACCATAGATGATAAGGGGGAATCATCTCTACCACTATCGCTACGTCGATGATCAGATGAATGTGAACTATACAATAAGCTTGAATCCGGAGGTGAATTCGATAATCTTTGATTTTCATTTCAGACACCAACTCTCGAAAAATGTGATGACCTCCTATGCTTCTGTCTCAAAGGCTGCTCTCTTTCCATTGGATATGATATCTACAAGTTTACAGAAATATCAATTCCTACATGTTAATTAATCAACTTCAAAGACCTAGCTACTATAAAAACTAAGATTTCAATAAGGACCTAGATATCCCTAATATTGTCTAATAAATAGTTCTTTAAATGATTATAGCTAATTTATTATCTATTTCCATTTGATATGATATCTACAAGATTACACAAATCAACTCAACTCATGTTCAAATTCTAGATGTTAATTCCTCATCTTCAAAGACCTAGCCACTAAAAACTAAGTTTTTAATAAAGACCTATATGTCCTCAGTATTATCTAATATATCAACTCATATCATATTCAAATTCTACATGTTAATGCCTCAACTTCAGAGAACTAGCCACTATAAAAACTAAGTTTTTACTACCTATATGTCCCTCATATTATCTAATAGTTCTTAAAATGAAAATAGCTACACTATTGTTGGATGTATGAGAAATTAATGTAGCAATCTCTGTGTTTTTTATTTTTTTTAGATTTTTAAAACTACGTTTTTAATAAAGACCTAAATGTGCATAATATTACCTAATAGTTCTTAAAATGAAAATAGCTACACTATTGTTGGATGTACGAGAAATTAATGTAGCAATCTCTGTGTATTTTTATGTGTTTTAGATTTTTAAAATTACGTTTTTAATAAAGACCTAAATGTGCCTAATATTATCTAATAGCTCTTAAAATGAAAATAGCTACACTATTGTTGGATGTATGAGAAATTAATGTAGCAATCTCTGTGTTTTTTATTTTTTTTAGATTTTTAAAACTACGTTTTTAATAAAGACCTAAATGTGCATAATATTACCTAATAGTTCTTAAAATGAAAATAGCTACACTATTGTTGGATGTACGAGAAATTAATGTAGCAATCTCTGTGTATTTTTATGTGTTTTAGATTTTTAAAATTACGTTTTTAATAAAGACCTAAATGTGCCTAATATTATCTAATAGCTCTTAAAATGAAAATAGCTACACTATTGTTGGATGTATGAGAAATTAATGTAGCAATCTCTGTGTTTTTTATGTATTTTAGATTTTTAAAATTAATGGAACCAATATCATCAAATATGAAATTAAAGCTACATTTCTTTATCTCAACTACAAATATTTTCATTATTCCATAAAATCATAAAAATATCCCTTATGCTAAGTAAACTGATCAGAGTCAGAGTTGATGAACTCTGCATGGATAGAGTTCATGAACTCTATCCACGTGGATAGGGTTCATCAACTCTATCCACATGGATAGAGTTCATTAACTCTGTCCACATGGACAAAGTTAAGTTCATCACTCTATGTGAATAGAGTTCATCAACTCTGTCCATGGACAAAGTATTCATTCATGAACTTTGTCCATGGATAGATTTAATACAAATTTGTCCATGGATAGATTTCATACAAATATCTTCCTTATTATACCTATGAACTTAGATTAAAATTAAAAAAAATGCACAATATCTTAATATAATAGTAAGTATAAACTATAACTAATAAGCATTATACAAGTTATATGTTTCTTTTATGATTTATCTTAAAAATACATAAGATCAAACAGATCGGTAATCAGAAAATTTGATGTTTTATGTGTAATAATGTTTTTTTTTATGATTTATATTAAATCTACTAAAATACATTTTGCTAAGTAAAGTTACGAGGGAAAGAGTTGATGAACTCTATCCACATGTGGAGAGAGTTGATGAACTCTGTCCATTTGGAGAGAGTTCATCAACTCTGTCCATCTGAACAGAGTTCATGAATTGTCCATCTGAGTGTTGATCAACTCTGTCCATTTTATTTAAATTATTAAATATAGTTTAGGTTAAAAATATTTCATTCTAATTAAAATAGATTATATCAAATTCTAAAAACATATAATTTATAATTAAAATTAACAAAAATTTATCGATGGTCATGAATAAAAAAACACTTTAGATTACAATTTAAAAAGCAATCAATTCAACTCATAGCATTGGGTGATAAAAAACAAATGGAATCCTACCTCGAGACTTTCTGTCCACATTTGGACAGAGTTCAACTCTGTCCACCTATCTCCCCATTGTTAACCAGGTTTAAAGCATCTATTCATAATCAACAACTTTATAGTACCTTCTTTGTTACGAATTAAATAATCACAGCAAGAAGCCTAGAGAGTTTCCACAATATTGCATTGGGGATAGGTAATTACATTTTCATCTTGTTAATTTGGCAGATTACCATATAAAATGCATTTTTAAAACTTTAATAAAGAGGACAACATCAGTAAGGAATGGATTTTTGAACTGGTTTAATCAATTTTTGATTAAAGTCTTCTGAACTCTATCTAAATGGGCAGAGTTGATGAACTCTGTCCAAATGTGGACATAGTTCATCAACTTTGTTAACATGGATAGAGTTCATGGACGACTACCTTTGTCATATATGTATTAAATAAAATTATAATTATAATAACTATACACTACCAATTAACATATGCAAACTTTAACTCTGCAATACTATGCCGAAAAATGAATATAAGCCATTGACTACAACAAGAGATAAATCACATATTCAACGTTTCTGATTATAAAAACAATTGCATAAACATTTACCTGACAAGGGACAACACAACAAGACTAGACCACGAATAGACCCTCCAAGAAAAGACAGAGTTCATCAACTCTGTTAACATGGACAGAGTTCATGGACCGCTACCTTTGTCATATACCTATTAAATAAAATTAAAGTTATAAGAATTATACACTACCAATTAACATATGAAAACTTTAACTTTGTAATACTATGCCAAAAAATGAATATAAGCCATTGAATACAACAAGAAATAAATCACATATTCAACGTTTTTGATTATAAAAACAATTGCATAAACATTTACCTGACAAGGGGCAGCATAGCAAGACCAGACCACGAACAGACCCTCCAAGAAAATACCACAAGCACCCCCACGAAGTGACCTCCATGAACAGATCTCCATGCTGAATACACCTCCACGTGGAAGAAACCATCGTGAAGCGACCTCCATGAATAGACCTCAACGCTGAGATAAAACTAGACAGAGTTTGGCCTCCACGCCGAATAGACCATCACGAAGCGACCTCTACGAATAGACCTCCATGCTAAGAGGAAACTAGATAGGTAGCGGGGTGCTAGGATGGCGTATGTACACACCAGGATGAACGATGACATGGACAGGGATGATGGGAAACAACCAACAAATCAGGTGGTGGGAGAAACATGAAAGGATCAGGACAAATGACTGTAGGAAAAAACAATGAAAATGGGGTCGGAGCTGACCTTTTATGCAGAATAATTATTCAACCGAACAATTGTTTAGTCGAATCATTATTCGGCTGAACAATTATTCGGTCGTATAATTATTCAGTCGAATAATTATTGAAACGACCGTAAAAATTACCGGCCGGCTATGCGTTCTGTCAAATTAAATGGTTCATCGTCAAAGGTTATTCGGCCGAATAAATGATTCGTTATTCGGCCAAATAACTATAATTATTCGGTTGAATAAATTAATTATTCATCCAAATAAATATATTTATTTGGCTGAATAACGTCCGCTATGTTGTTTAAGCACCCGATTCTCATGGAAATGTTACCCAACTTCGCATTTTCACCCATAAATACTATATTTATAATTTTTTATTTTAATGTATATATTTAATATTTAATATTTTTTATTTGATTAGACATGATATTTTATACTAAAAATATTTATTAAATAATTTTTTTTCTTTTATATATATATATATATTTGGATGTTTCTTCATCATCAACCTATTAAATCATTATTATGAGACCATGTCTTAACATAGTAATACAACAATACCTTTAATTGTGTTGAGAATTTAGCATTTTGGAATTATATGTTTACAAATAACGAAGGATGATATTGGAAACAATAATGCCTTGTATTATGCTATAGGGTAGAGGGGCAATCCTTTCAACTAGATAGGAGCAATTCTTTGAAATATATATTGAAAAACAAGTTGTGATTTAAGGTTAATAGTTTCATAATACATCGACTATTTTCGTGAATAGCTTCCATAACCATGATCGCTAACTCCTAAATAAGCTTTATGAGATAATCATATTTTTTTAACTTTCGAAAATCCAATCTACTAGAACCCGTTCTAGTTTATTATATGGGCAATGAAACTTTTGTCAAACCAATATATCTCCAACACCTTAAGCTAGAGCTAGAGTTTAATGCCTTAAATTTGAGAAAGTCCAGTGTCTATCATTCACTCAAGCACTCAAGTAACTTGACAACTTCCTTAGTTGAGAACCTACTTCTCTTTTCCTTAAATTTCTTTTCTATTTCTCCATTTCTACCTTAACCTCCTTAGGAAACCTCTATTATCCGCCATTATGACATTGGGCTCTAGTCATCCTTTGATACCTCCTATTCTTAGGAAGACTTCTATAGGATTTGAGTCTTCCCTTGTTTGTATTTCCACTTCCTTTTACTACCTCCTCCTTCAAGTTAAAATGGTGTAACTACATAACTTATTTTATTATAATAATTATTATTGTTGTTGTCCCTCCCTTTTAGAGATGTCATTCCTATGATTAGGGATGTTATTGATGCAACTGATCATGTAAAGTATTGAGGTAAAATCCCTGTTGTATGTCAGGTTAATCGTACCCACAAAAGATTTATTAAAATGTATTTTTGTGTCTCCCAAGGGAAGTTGACATTGTTGAAGAGGTTAAGTCAGACTTGTTGGGTCCATTAGGATTCATAGTTGATGTGTATAAATAGATGAGGCGCCCTCCTCATTTGGACACACTCACAACTCAAGAAAGTTCACTAGAGAGAAATCTAGGAGTCCATCTAGAGGAGAAAAAAAGTATCTCTTAGTCTTGTGGTCATACACTGTACTTGGTTGGATTCTATATCGAGGAAGTTTTGTTCGGTTTTCATCCCCACGAGAGTTTCCTAGGATAATTTTTTGTGACTTTTTTGTTTTGTTGTGCTTGTCATTCTTTCAGTGATATTTTTGTTATTGGGCATAAATTTAAAAAAAATATAACATGGTATGAGAACCAACCTGAAAGAAGACATTGTGCAACATATTTTCCCATAGTACAAGAAGCTAGAGTTTACTATTCTGGAAAACGTCTTCATGAGATCAGCTGAAAAAGAAGGATAGTTCAACTATCCCTAGGAGGGAACATCCTTCTGTGGTCGTAGAATTCAATTTCGAAGATTTTCAGTTTTTGACATGTTATTGCAGACATGAATTCTGAAGCGACCTCAATGAGGTTCAATATAGAAGACTTCACGTAGTCCAATGATGTTCGCGGAGAGCTTGGTTTCTTCGTCGACCATTTTACCCCGTATGAAATTGGAATCATGCAGAACCGTATCAATGAAGATTCAATTCCCTATATTATGTATTCAGATGTTGTGCATGGTTATGTTGAGTCGCAAAATTTTTTCTATGGGTTTATGTGGAGGATGATATTGGGAAGTTCAATGAACATTCAGTCATTCAGAATGATTTTACATTGGCATATTCTAAAGAATCTAGAAGTAGTGGAGTCGAGTTTCATGATGTTTGGGAGTAGACTATCCAAAGTGTGAGAGTTATCTAGAAAGGGTTTGATGATCAATATTCAACCTGCTACAAGCTATTTAATGGGGCTGCAAAAAAAATGCCAACCCTTGGATCTCAAACAGTTTCAAATCCAATTAGCAGGCTTGCCACAGTCACATTAAAATGGCCCGCAGTAGGCGAATTCACCGCTTTGAAGCCTTCTTTAACATGTCAATCAAAATTTTATGTTAAAAGACAATGACCCACATGGAATGTCTAGTTTTGTGTTCCGTAAAGATTTCAGAATGCTTTTTCCTAGTTTTGTACACATTTAATTTGTTAAGGTGTCAACTATAAAATATTTGTAATGCCCATATTAATGTTTATTAATGTTATTATTAAGTACTTTTATTAAATTAAACATATACTAATTATTTTGCCATTTTTACCATTTGCGTAAAACATTAAATAAACAATATTGAACTATACTAATTATTTTACCATTTTACCATTTGTGTAAAACATTAAAGAAAATAATATTAGGTAATCTATGACATTTGATTAGGTTTTTGTAACACATACAACTCAAGAAAAATTCATTAATACATAACACATGTCAAACAAATCTGAACTGCACTGCCCAAGAGAGAATAAAATAAAGTAATTTATGAAATAGGCAGTGGAAGAAGGAAGGCGGTGGAAGAAAGGAGGGAAAGGAGGTATAAGGGGGAGGATTTTCTAGATTTTGGGAAAAAGAGTGGGGAAGAAAAATTTGACGGAAGAACGAAAGTGATGGAGCAGAGAGGGAAGATAGTTGGAGGAGGGGGTTAACTCCAGGGGGCAGATTTACACTCTGACAGAGAGGGAAGTTGCTATCCATTTTATCGGTACGTGGGCTCGGGGGCTAGGAAACATGTCGGTTTCCTAGGGCCAGCAGGTTCGCTGGTCGGCAGGGTGGAACATTCGAGTTGGAATTAAGGATCCTATAGGCTCGGGCGAGGGAAAGGCAAGCTAAAGGTGCAGGAACTAGGGACAAACTTCAGCGCTAAAGCTCAGGTATTTTTCGGTGAACCATCTCTGTATTTTGCAAATAAATGAAATCAGAATAAAAGTCCATGTAAACTTTGCTGTTACATCCTACTACTTAGAAATTAAAAAGAGTAAATTTCATTTTAATGTTAAAAGTAAGACTTAGTGCTCTGCCCGGCAAGCAGAGCACTATA